>CAJNIZ010027324.1:2837-14450 GCA_905231905.1 Symbiodinium pilosum
GGGGGGGGGGGGGGGGGGGGAGGGGGTACATCGCCCCCCCTCCCCCCCTTGTTCACCCCTCCCCCCCCAATACCCACCGCCTTTTTTCAAGGCGTCCATGCATGACCAGTGTTCGTCAGTTTAGATCAGGTCATCTGTTTCATGAATTTTCATCATTGCTCTGCATGTCTGATATTGGCTGATCATGTTTCAAAGTTGTTCATCATACGTGACGTGTTTCATCATCTCCCATCATTTTTCAGCAGCTTCCATGATTTGCCATAATTCCTCAACAGTTTTCATCAACCTTCAAGTCATCGTCAAGATGTTTCAGTATCTGTCATCAGATCTCATCAGATTTCATCGGATATCATCCTGTTTCATCATGTTTCAGAATTTCTCATAACNNTCGCATCATGTCACCACATTTCATCACAGTTCATCATATGTCATAAGTTTTAACCATGTTTCATCATACTTTTCCATCAGTTCATGATTTTCTTCATACTTTATGGTTTTCATCACGCTCATCAGTTTCATCATTTTTCATTTTGTCTCATCAAGTTTCATCATTTTTCGTAAGTTTTCATTAAATTTCATGGTTTTTAGCAATTCGTAGATCAAATTCAATCATGTTCATCATTTTGCATCGTGAAAATCGAGCTTTCGCCTGAGGTTTTCTAAAAACAAGAGAAACCCAGAAAGCACACACCAAAGAAATAAGAAAACACACACAACTTCCCAAATTAGCTGTGCTTCCAAGGCCTAAACCCTAAGTTCAGAGAGCTTGCATGCAGGTAATGTAGGGCCGCAATGATCAGCAAAATCATTTTAAGGTCTATTTTCGGTATCCTATGCCATCATTGTTCAGGGAATTCAGGACCACGATATGGATAATTTTGGCTAGAAACCCCTACATAAACCCAGTTTCCNNCCTAAACCCTAAACCCTTATCCAGACCAAGGTCACCTGATGAAGCTTGACACCCTCAACTTGGCGGCCCGGGTCTCGGACATTCCCTGGTTTAGGGTTTGTGGTTTGGGGTTTAGGGTTTAGGATTTGGGGTTTGGGGTTCAGGGTTTAGGGTCCAGGTTCATTCAGGGTTCAGGGTTTAGGGTTTGGGGTTTGGAATCTAGGGTTCAGGTTTTTAGGGTTTAAGGTTCAGGGTACAGGATTTAGGATTTAGGGATGGTTAGGTGCCCGCAGGTTGATCCACTGCTCTGGGTTTAGAGATTAGGGTTTAGGGGTCAGGGTTTGAGCTAAGGTCAATATTAGCCTCATAAAGGGACCCTTAGCAGTGGACATAGGGGTCCCTCTTGTAGTTTAGTACCCACGTCCAGTAAATTATGCGGGAAATATAGACTGTAACTCATGGAGGGATTGTCAAGTATCAGGGAGCTGGGTTTAGGGTTTAGGGTTGAGGTGTTTTGGGGTACTATGGGGGTTTGAAACCTTGCGTTCCAACCTTGACCCCATGTGCTCCAATGTTTCTTGGACCCCCAAAACGGGCCCGTAATCTTCTTTTGCAAAGCTCCATGCAGGCTTTGGGGTTTAGAAGGTTCTACGATGTCTTCTGCCCAGGGCAGCCAGGCCGAGTTCCTTCCCAGCGGAACGCACCTCCGAGACCTCTTCATCGAGGATTCGTCCCAGCTGCTTCTGCCGGCACTGGCGACCTTGGATGCAACTTCGGTTTTATTAGTACTATTGTCATTATTTGTTATGACTATTATTCTTAATCTATTTATTACTATTTATTATTGCTGTCATTGTGGTTATTCCTATTTTTACGCCTTATTGCTAGCTTCTTACCATCCCAAATTCCATTTTATTTTCCATTTAGTTCTTCATCATACTTGCTTTCCTGGTGATGGCTAGCGTAATCCAGCATGCCGCGTTCTGCTCAGAATAATGCGCGTGTGGAGCCAAGGTGTCAGACTGCCCTCTCAACGGGCCAGTGGAGGACCTCCTGCTGCCGCTGAGGCACCCTAAACCCTAAACCCTAAATCCCTAAACCCTAAACCCGAAACCCTAAAGCCTAAGTCCCTAAACCCTAAACCCTAGGTATATCCCTAAACCCTAAACCCTATATCCCTAAACCCTAAATCCTAAGTCCTAAACCCTAACTCTCCTAAACCCTAAACCCTTAACCCTGAGGGCTTGCGGGCACCTAGCCCGGCTGCTTGCGAAGCGAGCCAACCTCTCCGGGCACCTGCCCGACATTGCTTGTCTGAAGGATCAGAATGGGGGTTTAGGGTTTAGGGTTTAGGGTATTAGGGCTATACTGGGGTTGTATTGGGGTAGTGTTAGGATTATCGTGGGGTTATACTAGGGTTATATTGGGGTAATATTAGGGCTCTATTGGGGTTATATAGAGGTTATAACGGGATAATGGAAAATGGAAACTACTGTATTATGAATTACTCTAAATTGTAGCTTCCGTTTAATTATCCATTTTCTTTTCCATTTGATTTCCCATCATTGGGGTAATAATCTAGGGTCTGCCTGAAGGCCTAAACCCTAAACCCTGAAGGAAGGACATATCGACCGAGCTCTCTTCAGCAGCTACTGCGGACTGCCACTGTCAACATCGCTGCAGGCCTTAGATCTTTCAGGCAGCAAAGTGATTCCAAATGGGGTTATATTGGGGTAATACTAGGGTTCTATTGGGGTAATATTAGGGGTATATTCGGGTAAGATTAGGATTATACTGGGGTAGTATTAGGGTTGTACTTTTATCGATAAAAAACTGCATATGCAATACCATTTGGATCTTCCAGGCAACAGGATCCATGCCGTGGACTCGCTGAATGTGCACTCCTACGTGTCCTTTGCCGACCATCAGCAAATAACCTTCGCCAAGGGAATCCTGGAGGATGCCCTGAAGCATAACTTGCAGCTGGATCTGACGGGCACCGCAGTCACAAACACAGAGGAGATCTCCAGGCTTTTCAGCACAGGTGCTTTGAAGTTGACAGCGCAGTTGACCTCAATCAATGCCACTGCTGGCTACGGCTGCCACGGTGCGACATCCCGCTCGCTAAGGGTCAGTCCTCACTTGTTCTGGCCCGCAGGTCTTTGTGGCTGCATGGAGGGCTACCAAGGAAGGGACACCCAGTGCAGGCATTGCTCTCTCGGCTTCTACAACGATGCCTTCAACAGCAGTACTTGCCGCCCCTGTCCAGCCAACAGCAGCTCCCGGCCAGGGACCAGTTCGATTGACGGCTGCCTGTGCAATGTCGGCAGGACTGGAAGGGACAGGGGGACTTAGTAAGTAGGTTAATAACCCCTATAACCCATTTAATAACCCTAGTTATCCCCCTTGGAATGGAGAATCAAGTGCAAAAGAAGGTGGAACCAGCTTGGGGGTCTTTTGGCTGTACTACGGTTTTGGGAGAGGTGAGGGAGTCAATATGGGGACTGCTTCTGTTGCCGGTCTCTATCTACTCCCCCGCTCAGCTTCCGTAACCCCTATGTGCAGTGGCGTGTGACTTGTAATCGCATTTGTAGTTTTTCCCAGCTATAGGGCCCCTGAGACCCTATTCAAAAGCAGGACCAACTTATAGTTGCGAGGCAGGCTACAAGTAGCACTCCTCTACAAGTAGAGTTTAAATTTCAATGCTAAGCCCTAAACCTTAAATTCTGGACCCAAAGCCCTAAACTCCTAAACCCATCTAAAACCTAAAACCTACAACCATCTAAAACCTAAATCACTAAACCCTAAACCCTGAACCCTAAGCCCTAAACTCTAAATCCTAAACCCTAAACCCTGAACCCTAAGTCCTAAACCCAAAACCCTAAGTCGTAAGCCATGAGTTGGCAGGATGATTGCAGACGCCTCAGGCTACAAAGCCTGCCGCTGCGAGGCAGGGAATGCCTTGTACCAGCTCCTCGGACCTCAGTTGGGGGGATTTAGGGCTTTAGGGATTTAGGGTGTAGGGTTTAGGGATTGAGGATTTAGGGATTTAGGAATTTAGGGTTTAGGGTGTAGGATTTAGGGTTTAGGATTTAGGGTTTAGGGTTTAGGGTTTGGGGTTTAGGGTGTAGGATTTGGAATTTAGGGTGTAGCGTTTAGGAAATTCGGGTTTAGGGTTTGGGGATTTGCCAATTTCGAGATTCAATTTAGGTATCTAGGGTGAGATTTAGTTTTTAGTCATTGAAGTTGGGGATTTAGTCGTGTCCATAAGTAGGGCGCCCCTTGCTAAAGGGGTTTCCGGGACCCCTCCCTAAACCTGAACCCTAAACCCAAACTTCCTAACTTAAAGACCTAAATCCCTAGGATGAATCCCTGAACCCCTGGGGATAACATTCTTAAGGTTTGGGAATTTCGGATTTAGGGTTTAGGGATTAAGGATTTACGGATTCAGGCATTCAGGATTAAAGTTAGGGTTTAGGGATGTGGGGTTTAGGGATTGAGGTTAGCTAACGTATTGGTGTTGTGCAAAACTTGCATCACTTAGGTTCCTGAAAGGGTTCTATTTCTTTGGAGCTTGAGGTAGTGCAGACAGAGTCCTGTATTTTCTGCCAATTTTCCAGGGCTGAGAACGTGTTCGCTATGATCCGTCTTCTTAGGGGTAGCGCTGTGATAGCTATCTATATGTTTATTGGGTCGGTTCTGTTCCAGGGACGCCCAGTTCTCTAAGCCAAGCGGGTGGAGCAGTCCCACGTGCTCTCTTGACTCCTACTTGGAGGGCTTGGAGTTTAGGGTTTAGGGTTGTACCTCAATCCCACATATTACCCCCTAAGTTCCCTCCAATGGTTCTCAGCGGGTTGTAAGTAGAGGTCATGCTTTTAATTACATGGGATATGAGTACCAGTCAAAATTGGGCAGCTATGCTTACCCTGAACTCCAAGTGGTTTTCGCTTCCTCTAGCCCCACCTGTAATCCCAATTACCTACATTTTCATGAGCTATGCCTTTTGAGTATGGGCTAGCTACTATGAAGCTGCAGGCAACTGGGTTACTTGGAGGTGACTGGGGACAAGTAGGGCTATGCTATGGCTTATAGGGGCTAGATGTACGCTTACTACGTTCGCCGGGCCCTTGGCCGTAAAACCTAACCCTACATGGTATAATACTTTCCATTTTCTTCTCATTTCCTCAATCACTTACTAAGTCTCCTGACATTCAACCTTAAAGCCTGAAGCCTAAATCCTGAACTCTGAACCTTTTCACCCTAAACCCTGGACTCTACATCCCAAACCCTGCGCCCTAAACTCCCAAATAGACTTAAACCCCAAGCCCTAAACCCGAAACCTGAATTCCAAGTGCTCTCCAAGGGGCACCTGCCAAGACTGCGGCGCGCTCCACCTGGACCTGCCACGATCAGGGTTAGGTGTTACTGTACTGTCCTTAGGAATTATTTTTAATTTTCATTATAGTCTAATCCTGAGGAAAAATTAACATTTTTTCTTATTATGGGTCTAAGGAAACTACAGGTTAAGGGTCTGGGATCGAGAGCCAGTTAGGATTTGGAGACCTGAAACCCTACACCCTTACTCTGCCACTCCAAGACCATCTTGTAGAAGTTGGAGTGTATGGGGCTCTTGAGCGTAGCGGTGCGCTGTTTTGTTTACCGGCTAGCCATCTTCGACTTTTTTGCGGCTTGTTAAGATAGGATTCGCCAACTTTGACTGAGGACTCTCTGCTGCACGTTTAGCTCACTGAATGAACCGGTTCATGCACCGAACCCCATGGCCTCGCAGCTGGTGTTCTGAGAGACCCTGCTTTGAAACTTTCCTGGGTTTTCAACGCCGAAAGTCTCGTGAGCGTTCGATCTCGTACTGCAAAAGCTATCCCTACATAGCCTATAGTAGTTTCCATTTTCTTTTCCATTATCCCGTTATAACCCCAATAATATATAGACCCCTATATTATATATGGCATCAACCCTACACCCCGAAGTCTAAACCGTACCGTGCAGGAGTGCCCTCTGGGAAGCACAGTGGAAACAGCGATGCCTGAGGTGGGGTCCGGCAGTGTAGGCTTCTTGTGGTTAGTAAGAATAGTAGTAATAATAATAGTAATGGTAATAATGTAACGAAAGCAATGATAGTAATAATAGTTGGGATCCAGGGCTTAGGTTGGGATGGGATTTTGCAGGTTGGAGGCTGAAATTCTTGGCAGTGCAATTGTTTCCCAAGGTCAGCCTCCATTTTGATGTTGCGGTCTTGGCACAGCCAGACTTTCTGGGAGAGCCCCGAAGCAAAGAGCAGGGAGCCCATCCACTTCAACTTGGGTGACAAGCAAAAACAACGAAGAGAAGGAGATGGAGGTTCTTTTCTTAAGAGCAGTATAGGGGCACACAGAGGGAGTGTCTTGAGAAAAGGTAGCACTGAAACTGGTATGCTCGCATGCATGCTCACCCTTAATTCCTGTAGAACCTCTTGCAAAGCTATCCTCCTAACGGCCAATCGATTTTGCAGCGGCTCCTGTCGCCGTCAACTCTAGACCCTTCACCCGAAACCCAGAATAACAGTCTTCCCGGGGCACCAATAGGACGCCGTGCTGGAACCCGCGCTGTCATGAGTGTCTCGTGTACAAAAACCCTGCCTAAACCGGAAATCCCTCAACCCTAAACCCTAAGCCCCTCAACTCCAAACCCCAAACCCCTAAACCCCTAAACCCCTCAACCCCTAAACCTAAAGGGCCTTCAAGCTCCCCGGAGTCGGATGAGTTGGCACTGTGTTTCTGTTTTTGTCCGCCTTGTAGGCCTATCTTCATGCAACACCTGCAAAGCCAAACCTTTCAACAATCCAGGAAGCCCATAAAGAGCCCTTACTTACCTAGAATCCCCAAACCTTTCCGCACTCGCGGAAGCCCATAAAGAGTCCTTGCCTAGAATCGGTAAACTCCAAGGGCTGAAGAGCCTTTCTGAGGTGGGTTATGCTCGCCTGGTACCCCATGCTGCGGTGGCTCACAGGTCAGGGAGCGATCACAGCCATGCAACTACAATAATTAGTGCGTTGAGGGATGATGTAGGGACTCGGAATTCTAGGGCTTAAAGGGTTCTAGCTTTCATGAATTTCCTTTGGCTTGCGGGAAGTCTTTGTGGGTGTTGCACATGGTGTGGGTGCTAGCAGGTTGCAGAAGTACAGCTTGCTTCCAGAGTGTGCGTCCTGGGCCCGGGAATCCACTTTTCACGCATGCGCTTGAGAGTAGAATCTTTTTGTTGCCCGCAACAGTGGCGGCATATGGAAGGTGCCTAGACCCCGATGAAGAGCGGTGCAACGCTTCGGGAAGCACCTCAGATTTGGGCTGTAGCACAGGTTGCCTGGCAGCGTTTAACGTGGGCTGTGCTCAGACCAGACTGTCAAGGGCTATTGGTCCTGCTCTGTTCTAAGGCTATGAAGGTCCTCTGTGCATTGCCTGCTGGGAGGGCTACCGAAGTCGCGGCCTCCGCTGCGTCAAGTGCGCTTCTGGCGACACTCGCCGTGCGGCGACTGGCACCGGGATCATGGCTGGCGGCGTTGCAGCTGTTGTTGCCGCTGCGGCTTACTACTGGAGGAGCAGCTGCCCAAACGCTCTGTTCTCGTTGCAATGTAACAAAGTGTGTTCTACTTTGTCAACATCTTATCCGGCAAGCTGACATGATCTGGCAGGAGCCAGGCGGCAACAGTCGCAGCACCGCCGAAGAAGAGCGCGCCTAGCTCGCAGGAGGCAGGTATGTGGCAGGGCAGGGTCCTGACTGAATGAACGAGGACCACCTGGGCCCTATGCACTGGCTGGATGATTTTCCAGTGACATTCTTCCCGCATTGGGGAAGTGTTTCTTGGGTTGGGGCTCAGCTGAGGTCCTGCAGCCTCTGCTCACTGCTCAGTTCGCTGTTCTACTCCAGCTCTTTCAGCTCTGGGGTGTGCTGCTTGGCCCGCAGTGCAACAGAATCTGTCACGGCGGGCTATGAAAGGCACATGTCTGACGACTAGCCAGAGTGAGCCTTCCCTTCCTTGCTAGGGCTTAGGATCCTAATATCAAGGCCCTTAAAAGGGGGGGTTGTTAATCCTGGGTCCCCAATATGAACCCTATGATCCCTACATAACCCATTATAGTAGTTTCGACTTTCTTTTCCATTACCCCAGTATAACCCCAATTTGGTTTAGGGTTCTGAGTGCTGGAGAACTCAGGTGGGGGCTAAGCCGGGTAAGCTCAACCCTAAACCTAAAGGGTTATATTGGGGTTATATTGAGGTTATATCGGGATAATGGCAAATAATATGGAAACTACTATTACTACTTTTCTCTTAGTTCCCAGCACTATGGCTCAGGTAATGCCACTCCTAATCCACGAAGGAACCCAATCAGAAAAACCTGGGTTGCTGTTAAGGAATTTAAATTAAGTTACCGTAATGGGTATATATAGGAATTAATGTAGTAACTTAGATTAAGCTCTTGAATCAGTGGTCCAGGCTGGTGGCTTTGTCCACACGAACAGCCCATGGAGCTGACGAGCAAAGCGAGAGTGAAGGTCTCTGGGAGCAGGCTGGGGGTGTTTGTAGGTTATATTACCGAAATGGCCTTAAATTGGGAATTCAAATTATTCTAAATTACCGCCGCATTCCCCAGACCCCTACGAGGATCTAGAGAGTAGATCCCCAGAAAGCAGATCCCAATTCAGGGTCCCTATGATGGCCCAATAGTAGTATAAGGTACCATATGGAGGGGTCTGGGTCGTTGGTGACGATCAGTTTAATGCCATGAATGGTTACCAATGTTATGGTAGTGGATTCCTTGTAGAGCTGTTGTGTAGGGTGCCTCAAACAGACTTCAACATGATATGAGCCATGGTCTAGTAGTCCCCTATAGAATACACTACAAAACCCCACTTTAAGGAGTTTAGACTATGGCTCATATTGGTAATTGTTAACATGATTTTGGTAAAGCCCTAAACCCTAAACCCCAATTGTTGAGGCCCCTGTAGTAGATGCTGTGCTTTGGAGGGACTCTGGCTTCTATGAGGTTTAGCTGCTGGAGAGGAGTAGTATGTAATAGTATACTCCTTTATAATATCGTATATTATATAGTATATTCCTCTGTAATATGAGATATTACATAGTATATTCTTGTACAATATTGTAAAATGTGGTATATGACAGTATACTATAGTACGTGCTAGTATATTATAGTATACCCTTTTACAATATAGTATATTGTCGTATATTCTTTTTCAATATAGTACATTATAGTATATTATAGTATGTTATAGCATTTTATAGTATGTTATAATATTATAGTATATTATGGTATATCATAGTATATTATCGTATATTCTAATACAGTCTATTTAGTAGTATAATGACTCCTTCCAGTATCACTCTGAGGAGTATGTCCAGTGGCTGCAGCTGACCGCAAAGGGTCTCCGGGATGCGCTGAGCCTGGAATGCGCCTATGGCAGGACCATCACAGAGCTTCGAATTCATATAGTCCCCCTTAAGGGTTCAGGGTTTAGGGTTTAGGGATATAGTCCCCCTTAAGTAGATAGGGTTTAGGGTTTAGGGTTTAGGGATATAATCCCCCTTCAGTAGATAGAATATGGGTTATATCTGGATCCTGTCATAGTATACCCAGAGCCATATTGCATTCTATCTACTTAAGGGGGACTATATACCCAATATGTAATTCCCCATTGTCTGTATATACCCCTCATATAGCCTTCATATAAAGTCTCCCCATAAGTCTCAACAGTGCCACAGACAACCTTAGGAGGGCTGCATGACCTGAGGGCCCAAAACTGCGCCAGACGAGCTGTACTCTAATGTACTCTAAACTCCTTAGAGAGGGTCTGTAGGGGAGTAGTACAGGGGTTATTCAGGGGGATACTTGGACTTTAGACTATAGCTCAAATGATGAGCATCCATTGTGCTTGTGCTCCCACAGCATATAAAAAATCAAACCTCTTCCGCCAGGAGCGCCTGGTCCATCAGCGCCATGGCAGCTCCCTGTATCCCGCTGGTGCTGCTGGCGCTTTGCATGCCTTTAGAGGTGGTGCGCTGGGGCGCTGGCGCCGAGCCCGGATGTAGGTTAGGGCGGTGAGGGGTGGGCTTGGGGTCTTGGGGTGCAAGCCGTTCTGTTGTTCCACATCCATCAGAAGCCAGACTCCAGGTGTGAGCTCAGCGCTCGACGTGTTGACGGCGCTCTTCATTGGGGGAGCCTCCAGCTGCACGGCCCTGCTCAGCTGCCGCCACCTCGACGGAGGCCGGGGTAGCTGCAGGGAGCTGAAGAATGCGAGCAGGCTTGTCAATCCTTAGAGGACACAAGTCTAAGCCGAGCGAACGCATGCATGACGAATTTCAGACCATGCTTTGGGCAGGCGGCGAGCCCTTGCAGGAGCATGCCTTCCGCGTTGCTTTGCCGCTGGTGAAGTGTGACGCCAAGGGTGGAGAGGCAGCCTGGGTGCCTCGTCTTGGGAAATGGGAAGCTAGCGCAGGCAGCACATGAGCCTGGGGCCTGAGCCGCAGATGTTTGAACCAGCCAGGAACATATGTTGAACAGGAGGTGTATGTGTGCGCTGTAACGTTCGGAGGAGCCCCACTCCTAGACTCCAGATATTCTAGCGGCGGCTAAGGCAGACGGCATTGGGATGATGTGCGCAGTGATGTATGGCGTGATCATACCAGGCTGAGTTGCTGTTGAACAACTTAGATTAAGTTACCATAATGAGTTTATATTGCATATTAGGGCTTCCCCAATATAGTAACCCTAAACCCTAAACCTTATAGTATACCCCCATATAGTAATTTGAATTAAGCTCCTTAACAGCAACCCAGCAGGGCTCCTACTCTACTTGATCCAGAAGCAGCAGAAGGCTCTGGCACCCAGCAGGCAGCGATGTGTGCCCAGGGTTTAGGGTTTAGCGTTAGGCTCTCGGAGTATAAAGGGACTATAGTATAGGGGTATTTATTTTGGGATAATGGAAAAGCAAGTTGAAAATACGGGGGTTATAGGGATTATATAGGGGTTATATAGAGTATATATTGGGTTAATGGAAAGAAACATGGTTTAGAGGTCTTGCTACAGCCCAGTAGTATCCTTTCTTACTGTATTTCTAGTATCTTTAGTAATCGTATCAGTATTGCCATTGAGGTTATCATCATTATCTTTACTGTTGTTGCTATTATTACTACAGGTCCCTAAACCCTTAACACTTCATGGACTCAGCTGGCCTCGCTTTCAGGCGCTTCGTGGGCTGTGCCAAGGAGGAAGACAGTGCATTCGTAGTCTGGGTTGCACTTAAGTTACGTTACTGTATTGGAACTTAAATCAAGGTATTATATTGGGGTATAATACAGGGCTCAGGGTGTAGGGCTTAGGGTTGCTATATTGGGGATATTCCCTTTTATTTACAATATATACATATACCCACTATGGTAAGTTAGATTAAGTCTCTTAGCAGCAACCCAGATTAAGGTAGTTTGGGTGCAGCCGGTTTGGCAAGCTGCTTCGCAATCCGCAGAGGACGGGTTCTGTGGGCCTGGATCTGGAACATTCCTTTCAACAACTAATCAGTGTAGCAGCAGTCGTCCCGAGTTTTGGCAACACATCTCAGCCCGCGCTGCAAGCCGCCTGTGCGTTTCGATCAACTTGATACGGCAATACTGAACAGTACTCTTGAAAGGTTGGCTAAACCCTGAACCCTAAATCC
>CAJNIZ010027324.1:18896-34901 GCA_905231905.1 Symbiodinium pilosum
TTCGCAACATCAGGTAACTTCTAGGACTTGCCGCGCTCCCCCCCCCCTCCCCCCCTAAAGTTTATAAACCACAGCAAAGTGTATAAACCCAAATAGTCTTAAACAATACTGTTATCTTATGTTATCTCAGGTTTTTGCATAAAGCATAGCAGCATTTAAGGTGTCGCCACGGACCTGAATTATACGAAGCTGCTTCAATACATCTATCAGATAATTGTATAATGGTAATTATAAGAAGCTGTAATATAATGTCTATTTTCTCTATATTCAGAAACCCAGGCACCTCCTGTAGTTGTAATCCTGACCTTAAAACATACCATGACGGAATCCTACTTGGAGGTCCACGAGCAGTTGTAAAGGGGTTATGCACATGATTATTACTGTTTGCTTTGACCAACTTGAATCTTATAGGGGGCCGTCATAAGTCTACTCGGAACTACCCAGAAACCTCCAAGTACAACCTCTGAGTAGAACGTGGAGACTGTGAACTCCACAAGGCTGCTTCTGCCGAACTAAACCCTATGTGGGACCTCTGCTGCACTGTTCTGTTTTGATGAAGGTCATGTAAAGCTCGCATCCTCCCCACTCTGGCAGAGGCCATAAACGCTACAAACCCCAAACCCTCACAACCCCACGCCCCCCAAACCCTAAACGTCCCCATGTCCCTCTAAGGGCCCCTTTAATGGTCCTGAACTCAAACATCCCTGTATCCTTCTAAAGGGTCCCGCAAAACGCAGAAAACCTAAACCCTAAACTGAAAACCTTAAACCCTGAACCCCAAAACCTAAACCCTGAACCTTAACACCTGAACCCTAAACCTTAAAACCTAAACCCTAAACCAGAAACACTAAGGTTGCCTCCACTGAAAGTGGACTCAAGCTGACTTTGTGCTTCACGCTAGGGACGGCCATTACACTTGGAACCCAGCAACCCTACCGGCAGCGACAGGCTTGCTTAGGGTTTAGGGTTTAGGGGGTCCCAGATTCAGGAATGGAAAAGAACAACGGAAACGATTATTCAGGATTCGGAGTTTTGGGGTTGGGTTTCAGGAGTCCCAGATTCTGGAATGGAAAAGAAGGGAATGGAAAAGAACATGGAAAGCCGGGACTGCCATGGGGATCCATCACGCACAGGCTGTTGGCGACCCCTGACATCGGACAGTGCCAGCAAACCTGGACCAGTCCCTGTACACAAGCAACACGTACTGGGTTCGTAGGGAATAAAGGAATATCACATAGAGGTTAGGTTAGAAAGGGATTTTGTTCCCTTCTTCTCTAACTTATGTATACGGATTATATTCCCTTATTCCCCACAAGGCAAACCTCCGTGCGCACTCAGCGCGCACCGCACCGTTATCGTTGCAAACCTCAGACTCTACACTAAGCACTAGTGGTTTAGGGTGGAGGGAGTCCAACGCAGGTCAACGACTTGCAATGCTTCTGCTTCCTTTGTTCCTTGGAAAGCCCATAGTTGGGTTTAGGGTTTATCTTCCATATCCTTTTTTATCTGGCCTACACGGGGCTTGAATTTGGATGAGAAGTCTGGTGAAGCCCATATGTCCAGTTCCAGCGCAACGCCAAACATCAGCCTTGTTTGACAAGCTCTGTTTTTGCAGGAAGTAAACTGGGAACCCCAAGACAGGGAACCTCAAGAATATACTAGGAATACAATAGGAATTGGGTCTTTATATTCCTACTATATTCTTGAGGTTCCCTGTTTGGGGTTCCCATTTTGCTCCCTGTAGTTTTGAGGGTCAGCGGGACTTCGCCCGTAGGTGAGTAAGGAGTGTGGTTTAAATGCTCCCCCGAGACCCTGAAAGTAGCTGTTGGGGTTCAAGCTTCAGAAGCTGCAGGTGCGCCTTATCCCCAAGGCGTTAGGCCCTGCAATCTAGAACTTGCTTCCAATCACTGTATGTTTGCAGGAGGAGTTAAGGCCTGGACTCTTCGCCCCAAAATTGCACTTGCAGTGTTATCCTGAGGCGTCTTCGAAGAGCCCCAACGGCAAGAACCCCCGCAGACCGGAACCCTAGACCATAATCATCCCTTCACGCCAAAAGCCGTATGCCACGAAAAGCCCAGACTCCCGAATCCCAAAAGCCACTAAACCCTAAACCCTTCTTTCCCCAAAATGTCCTAACTTTTCAGAAGCCCGACAACCCCAAAAGCTCGAAATCCTCCAAAGCCATGAAGCCCCCTCCACTGTGGAGGCTTTTTATAATGGACAATTGAATGGACAAGCAATGGAACATGTTATGGAAACCCTAGGTCCCTTTAAAGGCGTATACAGGGATATTACCCCAAGAACACAGAATCACATGGAAAAGAACATGGAATATGGAATGGAAACTGGGGAATATAGGGATTTATGGAACTTAAATAAACTGGGTTGCTGTTGAGGGACTCACATTAAATTACCAGACTATGAGTATATCGTAAATCATGGGCTTTCCTCATTGTAGTAACCCTACACCCCAAACCTTCAACCTTGAACCGTAAACCCTAAACCCCATATACTCCTCATTATCGTAACTTGGTTTAAATTCCTGAACTTCAACCCTAAACCCTGTCTACCCCTTATTCTAGTACTGTAACTTAGCTTAAGTTCCTTAACAGATACCCAGTGTCCTCTTAAAGTTCTCCAAAAGCTCAGGCCTGGGTGTGGCTGCTGTGGGCTTCGCACAGGGGCGGCTGGGCTCCTGATTTCAGATTCAGGGTTTAGGGTGCTACCCTGGATTCCGCTTTAAAATCGTTTCCAAGGATAATCAAGACTAAGCCCAAAACCCTACTTCGTTAAGGGGACCTTGGTTGGGGTTTGGGTTGATACGAGGCAGGGGTGTATCAGGGGACCCATGACTTTCTCAGTTGAAATACTGCTAGTTTACGGTACAGGGTTTAGGGGTAGTACTACTTACAGTACTGGGGTAATTGTTACGAACAGTAAGAGTTACAGCAGTGCAAATTTTGACTGCGGTGACCAGTACGGCAATAGTAGCAGCGATAGCAGCAGTATGAGGAGGCTAAGGTCATGCGCTGGATACTAAACATGCTGCATGATCTTAAGTACCTGATACCTTGGGAAGTATGGTATTTTGGTACGTTAAGGTCATACAGGGTTTTTGGTAGCGACAGTGGCATGTACCTGTTGAATTTGAGGGTTCACTTTGGCTTTCATTTAAAACCTAAACCCAAACCCTCATGTTCTGGCTTGTTCTGAGTGGTACCTTATTTGGGGATACTATGGTACCCATGATAGAGAAAGATTGATATCCTCTTTTTGGGGTATAGTATTTTCTATAGGGAGTATAGTGTCATTAGGTTCAACCACCGATACAATGCTACAAATTTGAGAGGGGTCCAAGATGCGGGGGTTTCCTAAATGGATTCTAGTAGTGGGTCCGTCTGGTTCCTATTGCAATGCAGGTCCCTATATCAATTTCTCACTTTTGAAAATGTTACCATGCGCTGAGGCCCATGTGTTTTCTTGATAGTTCCTCTAAATAGGGCACCCGCAACCTAGGCCAGCACCTTCACAGTGCATAGTAATTAGCTGTGTGAGGACATACTGTCATGAAATAGAGTTTCTCAAGGGTTGCGCAGGTCTTGCCTCGGAACTATACAGGGAGAAGGTGGAGGTAAGTATACAGAGGAGCTAACCCTAAACCCTAAACCCTAAAAAACCTAGGTAAGGACGCGCTATTCGCACTTATCCTCAAGCTGACATGGAATTTGGTTTAGGGTTTAGGTATTCTCGCCCAAAACGATTCCCTTGTAGCGCGACCTTCCGGAAAAGGAGCTTTAACATCTGTTAGGCCCTACATCCCAAACTCCATACACCTTGAAGCATACTACCCCTGAAGCCCCTGGTGAAAGGATCTTCCAATGTTGCGGACGTCCATGAGTCCTATCAACAAAAAGTGCCAAAGACTAGACTACGAACAGCACCCCAAACCCTAAACCCTAAACCGCGTGGACATGGGAGCTAACAAGAGTGAGATGCTTTCTAGAACTGAGATTCTAAAAGTAACTGCCTGACCCCCAAAAGTATGCAGAATGCTGGTCTTTTTTCAGGTGGGTGGCTCTTGCGCGGGGAGCTTTGGGTGCGCCGTTTGTTCTAGCTGCTTGGCTAGCCTCTGAAGATTCATACGAGCTTTGTTCTGAAGGTCCAACGTAAAGAAGGAGAGGAATATTTGGAATACGCCTCCTGAACTTAGAGCACCGCCACATGTCGTTTTTACTAGGGTCACGTGTATCCCCGTGCCCCCCCCCCCTCCGCCAAAGAAATATCGCCAGTATTATGAATCCTACTTTCAGCGGCCTGGTCGCAAGGTGCGATGTCTGTAGGATAGCTATACTAGTTACACTGTATGGTTTGTTGCAGGGTACTCCTGATATTCTTTGGCACCAAGCAACATCCAAGTAGCTGTCATAACGCTGACGTTAAGCATCCTCACCAAAATTGACATCGAACCTCCCTTCTAGACTGCGGCCATTTGAATGGCGTTGTTTTTCCTTCAGGGGTTCCTTGTTTGGCAGAGCTTGGCAGAAAGGTGTCAGGGGTCCGTGGGTCTGCTATTGCATTAAACCCCATGAAGTCCGCAAGGGCATGTTTGAGATCTCCTCATAATCCACATAATGCACGGAGTCCCGGAGGATATTGTCATGTGGCGAAACTGCCATGAAGGGTTCTACTGACCTGGGGCAGCCATAGATCTCTGCAAAAGGTACAGACGGCAAGCACGTTAAGTACGCAGCCATGGTCGAAGGGTACATGCACTCCCTCAAAAATCACGTGAGGTTTGTCCGAAAGCCCTTGTCTACAATTTTAGACCACCAAAACCAAGTATAACATGATTTGTCAAAAACCCTGCGCGCACAAGCTCCGCGCAAGCACGGCGCAAGGATGGCGCAAGGGTTCGGAAACGCTCATGGGATTAGTTTTAGTGTGATGAGCCTGCGCGAAAACCATTGTGGCTAAACTGTGCGCGCAAACTCCGCGCAAGCACGGCGCAAGCCCCAATTCG
The DNA here is from genome assembly GCA_905231905.1 of Symbiodinium pilosum. Classification (NCBI taxonomy): domain Eukaryota; class Dinophyceae; order Suessiales; family Symbiodiniaceae; genus Symbiodinium; species Symbiodinium pilosum. Next base: position 23,917 of record CAJNIZ010027324.1, read on the forward strand.
AGATGAAGGAATTTTGGACAACCTCCACATGCAACTCCATCTAGCGCCCCTTTAAGAGCACAGAAGTCTGCACTGCTATTCCCAAAACCCTTAAGCCACTAAACCCTAAACCCTAACCCACTAAAGCCGAAAGACTGGAGGCCGGGCTACAGATCTTGCGCCCAGGCCAGCTGTTTCGCAGTAAGTTCAGGACCCCTGCAGGGATTGTCCTTAGGTCCGTCACCTTACCTCTGAACTTGAATAAAAAGAAGACGGAAATTCGTATATTCCTGGGGATTATATATAGGGACGACTACAGGGATCCACTCCTTCATTGCTTGCCAAGCGGAGGTAAGTATAAGTTTGTGGTTTGAAGGTTTAAAGGTCCATGGCAGGTTCAGAATACACGTTTCTGCTTTGCAGCCCTTTATGAGCTGTACTGAGGTTGAGCCAACCTGATAAGCCAAACCCTAAATCCTAGACCCGAACCGCTAAAACTTGAGGCATCCCTGCTTGTCTACCATGCCCGAGATTCAGACAATGGCGCTATGAGATTGCTGCTTTTCTCTACCGCGACGAAAAACAAGGATGACAACAGCAAGAGTAAGTCAAGCCCTAGGATGGACGACGCTAGAATATTGATTCTTCATGTGTGTTTGCGCCCCCGTATCTTTGAACAAGGATGAGTATGAGTTCCGATGCATCACAAGTCTAGTCCCTAAATTCTGAGCCTTACATCCCAAGCCCTAGGGTCCTAGGCTTTACGCCCTGAACCCTAAGCCCCAAACTCTGAACCCCAAATCCTAAACCCAAATTCTAAATCCCCTAAATCCCAAACCTTAAATCCATAGATCCATCCTTAAATCAAATCCCTTACTCCGCCACAAATTCTCAATCAGATGGCTTGGATGCTTTGGCACTGCAGCTCTACAAGGTGCGCCATGCTTCAAAGACCAGAGGCTCAAATAAGACCTACCTGGAGGTTCAGGGTAAATATGACCCTAGTGTTTGGAGTTTGGGGTTTAGGGTGTAGGGTATAGGGGTTGCATAGGATCATATTGGGGTATAAACGGTTTTGGGCATTTATAACCCAGGTATAACTGTTTTTCTTCATCCAGTTCCATCCATATCGGGGCACATAGGAACTGTAGACCCTAACTGTAGCTCCTATGGGTTTCAAGGAACATTCCAGTAGTAGGTGGCAATACAGGTTGCTAAAGAGGCGTGTGCCGATACTCGCCAGGTGATCGTACTGTTAGAGCCTTTTACCAGAACTGCAGATATCAAGACCATTTTTTTTCAAGATGGATCCTTATGATGACGACCCTTGTATCTTTAGAAAGGATCCTGAGCCCATTCTTGACAACGCGAGCTTTTAATCACAGTATGCAGGCATACTAACTAGAGTCTAGGAGGGATTCCCCTATTCGCTAGAAACCGCCTGTCCATAGCTTATTATCCTGCCTCTCCACCTGCCCCTTGCTTGTCCTGTGGTGACGGCTAAGGCTGCTATTACTATTGTCATCGTTATCATTTCCATAGCAGCAGCAGTAGCAGCAGTAGCAGAAAACATAGAGTAGAGGCAGCTGTAGCAGCATCAGTATCTGTAGCGGTAGCAGCCGGAGGAGTAATAGTAGCAGTAGGAGGAGGACTAAGGCAGCGACGCCGACTATTTACAGATTCCTACCACGACAACGACACTTGGTTTTGTGACTAGTGTAGTTTTCGCAGAGCTGAGTAATTCTGTAGTCAGTGTTAATCTTGCTCTTTGCAGATTTGCGTGAGATCGCATGAAAACTTAAAGAATCTTCTACAACCTGAATCCTGCAAAGCACCCCTTGCAAAGTGCTAGGCCAGGCCCAAAGTCTGTTACACACCCTTCGTGAAAACCCGTGAAGCCTGGCAAAACCTTTGGAATCTTCGTGGAAGGAGGTGGAGTCTCGCTGGCCAGCACTGGAGCAAGGGGAGTCCGTGGAGCTCGTAGTGGACACAAGGAGAGTTTGAGATGGAGACTTGTGGTCGTAATCTCTTAGTAGTAGCAGGCAATAGTTATAATTTAATGATAGTAATGAGAATAGTGGTAGCTATAGTGATAATGGTAGTCATAGTAATACTGGAAGCAAAAGTAGTAATAGTACTAATAACGGTAGTGCTAGTAATACTGCTAGTAATGATGATATCCCGGCTTGCCTTTGGAGTATGGTTGGCCGTCTCAGATTGAAACTCCTATGTCTCCTGACGCCATGCCAGGACTGCCCTCTGAGAGGAGCTATTGTAAACCCTGATTAATCAACCCCTTGTAAGGGCCTTAACATTGGGATCCCCACTAGAATTCCTATTTAAGGGGAGGGTTTTTTGATCACGGGTCTTCATTATCCAGCACTGTGGGGGACCTGCCATCAAAACCCGCATTTGCGGAGACAAAATTAGTGAGGACTCTCTGCCGGAGCTGTTCGATTTGCAGGCGCCAGGCTATGGATAAGGTTGCCGGACCCATGACCTCTGCACTCCGGTTGGGATGCAATCTGCAGCCTTCTTCATGAAGCTGGCAGAAGCACATGCGCATGCCTCCTGCACCAAAACAGCGCGAGATGTTCAACGCCTTCACACCCTCAACTTCAGCCTCATTCTATACCCGCAACATCCCGCAACCCTCTTTGCAGACATAAATGTCGAAACCACCAGGTCCCAACCGCCCACCCCAGATCCATGCACCCATGCAACTTGTCCCTGCAGCAACAATCAGCCCACAGTAACCATTCCTGTGCTTGTTACTACCATTGTTATTATTATTACTATGATTGTTACTACTATATTATTGTTATTGTTATTACTATTGATATTATCATTATTAATACTGTTATTCTTATTGTTATTCTTATTGTTACTATTATTATTACTATTAATATTGTTATTACCCTACGCCCGGGCTCCTCCAAGCGGCCACGCCATGGCCAACAAAGTGGAGCTTCTTGCCCTGCCGGTGGGGCCCTGGCTCGCTTTAAAGCATGGGGATGGGTTTAGGGTTTAGGGAATAACGGAAAAGAATAGGGAAGCTTACCAAATAATAGGGTCCCTTTAAAGGGGTTATAGGGGGATATATAGGGATATAGGGGGTTTATATAGGGGTACATAGGACCCAAATAGTAGAGGTCTAGGGCCCACATACTACAATATGAATGGTATTTGGGCCCTGAAGCCCTACCATTTGGGTCCTTGGACCCTTAGGGGTACACTATTGGGGACAACTTGAGAAGAACATGGAATGAATCACTACCCTTGTTTAAGTTGCCAGAGTTTGAAAGTTCGTGGTTTTGGCAATGCAAACTAGCACGTGATATTGGAGGGCTTAGGATTAAGGGTGTTGTGTTTGCGTGTGTATGTGTTTTTTGCTAGCTGACCTGCAGTAAGAAGGGCACACAGTCCCAAGGAGTTCTACCGAAGATTCGGCCCAAGGCCTCCCAAGCCTCCAGCCCTCTCCGCAAGCTCTCAGCTGAGATTGTCTGCCATGGCAGGTGAAAGTCAAATGCCGCTCCACCAGCAACCTCAACCAGCGCGATGGCACCCTGCTGCTCACCCTGCACAGGGCATGTGGGGCGTCAGGGTGTGAGCAAGAAGTGTTTGGCGGTGTGACTTTAATTGGTGGACTTTGATCCCAGGTTCTCCAATCCCCTGAGATTTTTTACTATAACCAAAAGGGAGTGTCAAACATGGCTCTAAACATGAAACCCTGACAGCCTACACCCCTATACCCCGATACCCCAAAACCCTAAACTTCTAACCCTAACCACGTGGCTGCAACTTTCTGTTTCATGTCTTAGCTCAAGGCTACTTGCTCTGCCCCTGGACCTCAAATGAGTAGCTTACAAAACCTATGGGTCCCTTTGTAGGGGATTTAGGGGTTGTATTGGGGTATATGGGCATGCAAATAGATAAGGGGTACCTTTTTGAGGGGCCCCTATATCATCAGGATGACAGAATTTTGATGTCTATATCGGGGCCCCCCTCTCTCAGGGGAACCCTGAGCCCTAGACCCAAACTACCAAATTATGAGCCAGACGCCAGAAGCCATGAGACTGCTTTGGGCCTGCCAGCGGTTGAAGTCAGTCTTGAGTCCAGAGTCAGGGGTTTAGGGTTTAGGGTGCTGGACTTGGTCTTTTGGGGTCTCCCTGAACCCCAAAACTATGCAGCACAAGAATTTTGTGGTTCTTTTTTATGTTATGGGCTTGGACCATTATGTTACGTACTATTGATGTCCAGGTAGTGTTCAAACCGGATTTAGGGTTTAAAGTTTAGGGCGCGTTTGAGGTTCAGGGCCCGGTTGGCGCTCTTTCTTGGGCTTGGGCGTTTTGAAGGGTTTGCCAGTGTTTTCAGGAATAAGCACCCATTACGGACGAATGGAGCCCATGTAACGATGTATTATAGGATAGGGCTATTCAGTCCCATGGGGCACGGTGGGGTTTGGTGGCTAGGAAGACTCCCTTAAGGGGCCCTTCTCCACCCCTTGAGTCCAGAGCTTGGGCACTGTCCTTGACACCCCTGCTGATGGCCAAGGGAACCCCTAAACCCTAAACCTTACCCCCTAAACCCTCAAGCCTACCATCAACCGGCGTGTAGATTGCAACGCATGGAAAAAGATGAGGCTGAGGGTTTAGGCATCCAACCTCAGGGTTTACGCAAGAGCACATGTGCCAATAGTCAAAAGATATACCCTAGTTGTGATGGTTGCGAGTCCGGTTTCTGTAGTCGATCCTTAGCCCTATACAGTAAATTCAGCACCGAAGTGCTGAGCCTAGACCCTAACATGCAACCCCTAACACCCCAAGACCTACATCCTGCACCCTGAACGCCTTGACACAGAAATCCTGAGCCCAAAAACCTCCAAGCCCCGGGTTTAGGGTTTAGAGTTTAAAGGTTCAGAGTTTGGGGTACCTCAGCTTCCAAGGATGTACAACGAGGACATGCAGACGGTGGAGGCCGCACTGGCTGTTTGCTCTAGCTCTCACAAAAGTCTTATCTTAATGGGTTGGTTTCTGTGTCAAGGGGTGTGGCTTGGTCTTCATTCAGGACGAGGCTTCGCTTGGAAGAGTTGGCGCTGTTAAGTCAAAGATCCTTAGCGCCCACGTCACAGAGGGACCCGGAAGGCAATCAGGAGCCTGATCATCATGTGGAAGCAATAGCTGGGCAGATTATGCGGTCCTAGTCCTAGATGTACAATGTCTAGTGGTTTGCAGGACATCACCACCAGCAGAGTACGCGCCAATGTGCGCAAGACGGTGCTCCAGGCGTTAAAGCTAGGGATAAAGCTATACAGCCTATCCAAATTACTTAGGCACCTACATTATCGTTCGTAGCTTCCTTGCAGGATCCTAAAGGTTATCCTGAGAGTTTGTGGCTTCTTTATAAGGATGAGACAGGAAGCCAGTTGGGAGAAGTGCTGCATTCCTGCGCACAGCTTGCTTTACCAGTCTATTTGGGGCAAGTGATCTCAAGGTCATGTAGGCAAACTATATAGGGTTATAGTAGGTCTATTAGGAACATTTGCCATAAGATCAATTTGGGAACAGGAACTTTGATCAGCTAACATTTATGCGCTTTCTAAAGCCCCGGAGCCTACAGCCGCGCTGGCAGTGAGGACCTAGGATTTGCAGCCAAATCTTCCTTCCATCCAAAAAGATTGAACCCAACCAGACATTCCTGAACACGAAAGCCTAAGCCTTCAACCCTGTGTAAACCCTACTCTATGTGACCCCTAAACCCTAAACCCTGGACCCAGAAACCTTGTTGTCCTGGGCATCCAGGTTGAGTTCGGGAGGCTGGACAAGGAGCCCACGCCTCGAGTGAGGGTGTTGGGAGTTGGGGTTCAAGGTTTGAGGATGTAAGGTTTAGGGTATAGGCCTCAGGGTTTAGGGTTTAGGGAATAGGCTTCAGGGTAGAGGCTTCAGGGTTTAGGGTTTATGTAGGCTATAGGCTTCGGGGCTTAGGGCTTTTGAGGGTTTAGGATGCTTACAATAGACCATCTAATTACAAGTGTTGCTGTCAGGGGCTTGTATTCAGTGATTAGGATCGGTCATGCCTGACAGAGGCCACTCCAGTGTCTGGACACAACTCGCTAGTTTGTGTCTTGAAAGCCCAGCTAACTATTGCTACATCTTTGAAAATGTTATTACTCTTATCATTAGAACTATTATTACTACTATCTCCAGGACCCAGTGGCCCAGTTTCCCGCAAACCTGAAATGCTTAGCGGGTATCTTTCCAGGCAGGCAAGTGAAGGGTACTGAAAGGAAGCAGGCTCAGGAAGCATATAGATGTACCAGTAATCAGTTTGAAAAATCATCGCCTCTTGATGTCTATGGCATTTAGCCGCTTTCTGCTCGTCATGACGCCTTTGCCCAAGTTATCTCCGCGGTCATCGCTCGTATCCTATTTGTTTCATCCGAAATCCGCATACTTGCAATTCTTGATCTAACCCCAAACCCTATACAGATTAGAATAAGTACATTATAGATATAGTATGAATGTATTATTAGTAGATTTCCCAGATCAGGGGCTTACATTAGGGACCCATGCTTCTAAGCTTAGATTCTTTGGGGGAGCATTGGGACAATAATTGATACATCTACCTACCCCTGAACCCTAAATCCTAAAGCCCATAAAGCTTCGAGATCAGGTCGGGCCCGATGACCAGCATCCTGAAGCTTAGCGCCATTGGCAATGCCAAGGCTGACGTAATATAGTAGTATAGTAACACCGTAAGATAGCACGGGAGTACTGTGTCAACAAATTCATGGGGTAATACATTGCGGAACATAGCATTTATGGGAGTATAGCAATATGGTATTTATCAGAGTTGGCCAGCGTTGCTATTGCTAGGGTTGAGGGCCTAGATTTCAAGTCAAAAGGATTTTTGGCTTTTGAATTCGTATTCAGACGCAACTAAACAATACACCCGAAGCCCCAAGCCCCGTCATTTTCCGTGCCATCAGTCCTTGGTGCGGACACTCTTCTCTTCTCTGATGGGCGTCCTTGCCACAAGAAGGGCATTTGCTAAATCACCAAAATTGTGAACCACTTTTTGAAGTGTTAGGCTGTTTCCTGAACCCCACACGTTTAGACACTTTTTTAGAGGTTTGAGCCTTTTGTTTACATACTTTCGCGGGGTTTAGGCTTACGAAATTTGAAAGGAGAGCTCGGCTAGCCCAAGGGTAGTCTGCGAGGAACTCCCCAGAATAGACAAAAATCTATAGGAGTTGAGGGTCTCAGGTGTAGAGACTTAAGGACTTAGGGATTTAGGTATTTCGGGAATTCAGGGATTTAGGGATTTAGGGTTTATGGTTTAGGGAGTCGGAGGTTGGTGGAAAGAAGATGCGCTAAATATAGCTATTCTCAAATGCAAGCTTCCAACACATTTTTTGGGCCCCCTTTTGCGAGGCCCATGACGAGGATTGTAGTTTTAGTATAACTACTGGGGTCAATATGGGATCCCCAGGTTAACATTCTTGGGATCCCTAGATCCATCCTCTAGATTGCTGACCGAATGCTGGCGTAAAGCTGTAAGCCTAGGCAGACGTAAACATCATGCTGTCCAGTTATGCCAGATCCCTATATGAACCTTAGGGTAACAGTGGAGAATCAAGTGGAAAGGAACAAGGGAATGAAACAAAAGCTGGGCTTCTATACAGTAAAGGTTTACAGGAACGTTTTTCCATATCTTGGTCCGCGGTTCGCTTCATAGTTATTGTTTCGAGTACTTCAAATAGACTTCAGCATGATCTTGCCGTTTATTTAGACCCCTATACTATCCTGGTCCAGTTTCAGTTCAGCGAAGCAGAGTAAAGTGATATCATTCCAGACGAGTTGAACCTGCTCGAATCATCGAGCACAAGCAAAATGTCGAGGTAGTCGTTAAGTAGCAGATTTAGCGGATCCCCATATTCAGGCTATACGTCATTAGAACTCTACACAAGCTATAGTCTAATCTCCTAGTATCCCCCTTACTAACCCCTACAGTACTCCCCTATAGAATCCCCTACATAACATCCTTTAAAGAGTCTACAGTATAGCTCACATGATAGTTTTTCATTCTGGAAACCCTAAACCTCAAGCCCTTGTGACAACCTGTGCTTGAAAGCCCTAAGGTTGCAGTATGGCACAGGTTTCTGCTTCAGAGCCACTATCTTCAGAATCGTCTAGGATTTAGGGATTAGGTTTAGGGTTTAGGGCAACTGCCTTTTCAAATCTTATTGTAATCCCTGGAGAGGGGTCGGTTTGCACGTCTTGCTTGCCTTTTATAATTAATATAATCCCTGTGTATTTCCGCAAAGCCAGTTGAAATAGTAGCCTTCAGAGACCCCTAAACCCCAAACCCTAAACCCTAAACCTACTCTAGCAGACAACGGCTATATTGCAGCAGGCCATGGATTATATCGAGGGTACGCGCGTCAACTGTGCAAGAGCCTCAGCTGACGTAGGGCTGTTAAGTGGCTCATGGTCTTAGGGTCTAGGGATTAGGGGTTTAGGGTTTAGGGATTGAGGGTTTAGGGAGTAGGTTTTATGGCTTAGGGCTACTTAGGGTCGAGTAGGACTTGGTCCATCTTCGGTGCGGTTGTTAAGGTTTTTCAGGCACTGTTTAGATTCATTTACCGGGATTAAAAAGTAGGTACAAATTGACCACAATCCCTAAACATGGTCAAGAAGTCAATGATTCTACATTCCTTGAGGGGTTCAGGTATGGCTGAGACTTGACTTGTTTAGACAAATGCAGGGTTGTTGCCACAGCTGTAGGTCCTCTTTAGGGTTTGTCATCTAGGGATTGGTAAAGTTTAAGTGCGTCCAGGTCAGGGCCCTAGTCAATCAACCTTAAACCCCAAACCCTAAACTCGCAACCCTGACCCCAAATCCTAAACCCCCCAAACCCTAAACCTTTTAGACCCCCAGACTTTGGGGTGTCCAGGTAAGGCCTCCATGCTCTGGGCTTAGGGTTTAAGGTTGGCGCCATGGGCATAAGGTAGTTTCCCAATATAGGGGGGGACCCTAATATAGACCCTAATTTACTATAATCCTTAGGTTCTAGGGCTTAGGGTTTGGTGACCCCAAAATAGACCCTAATTAATTTTTACTATGATCCTTAGGGTTTAGGGTTCAGGGTTTGGGGACCCAAATCCACACCCAAATTTGCTATAATCCTCAGGGTTTAGGGTTTAGGGTTTGAGAACCCCAATCTAGACCCTAATTTGCTTTACTCCTTAGTAAAGGGGACAGGTACCCCTGTTTTTTCGGAAGCCCCCATAAGGTCTACCCTTCACATCCTGAATTCAAAGGAAGCAGTTGCGCATTGTGGCATATACTTGGAAGCATCGGGACAAGGTGGTGTAAGGTTAGGTAAATGGAATTAGGTGTATGAGGACCCCAGGATTAAGGGCCCATACTAAAGCCCCATCGGTCCAGCCTTATCACTGTGCATACATAATGACATGATTAGGGCCAAGCTGGAGTTCGCGCATCCAGAATGCTGCTGGTTGGGCAGCCTGATGACTTTGTGGTTGTCATTATTCACACTACCTTGCACATTTGAAAAGGCTATAAGAAGGACTGTCTTATTTCATTTGCGCTCTATCGATAGGTACCGCAGCATCCACTAAAGCAGGTACCACATGAACCCTAAACCCTATACAATTTCATAGCATTCACCCCATGCTTCTCAGCTTCCGCTGAAGACCTCCAATTCCAAATTCAAACCCAATGGGGTCATAGGGACATTCTACAGGGACATATGGGACATTTAGGGCTATACAGGGATATAAAGGGTTAGATACCAAACCTAAAAGCCCAGCATGGCCTTCAACGGTTTCTTGGTTGTCAAGTATGGGCCTGTTTTGTGAACAGATAAAAAAAGCCCTAAGCCCTGAATCCTAAACGCTAAACCCTTAGCCCTAAACCCTGAACTCAAACGGTAGTTTCCCAAAATAGGGCCCAAAATACGATAGTCCTTATTATTGGGACCCCCAAAATGGTACCCTTAATTTTGGGAAACTACCAAATCCTTAATTTTGAGCCAGGAGTGCCTAGGAAGCCATGGTCCCAACCCTGGATGAAACTATTGATGGAGGAAATCTTGCATCACCTTAAGTCCCTAAAGTCCCTAAAGTCCCTAAAGTCCTAGGAATTACAATAGTTTAGGGCCCCTAGGTGGTGCAAGATTTCATCCATCAACAGAAGCAAGCCTCATCTCCAAAGCCAAACCCAAAACCCAAGCCCTGCAATTGAATCCTACATACGTATTTCCTGCATAACCCTATGTATCCCTACATAACCCCATTATCCCTTTTCTAACCCTATCTATAAATCTATATCTATTTAAGTATGTATACATTCTGTCTTTACCTTTCCTCTTACAACCCTAAAAATCCTTATTTTAACCCTATTATCCCCTATATAACCCTATAGATCCCTACTTATCCTCTATATAGCCCCATGTATCCTTCGAAAACCCTACTTATCCCCTATATAACCCTAACATAACCCGAAGCAAGTATTTCAAAGCGCCTGGTGCAGAGGTCCTCATCATCAGGCTAAAGCCAGAGGTGTCCGATGTTGGGGGCTCGCAGTGGCCAAGCGACCCACTGGGGTAATATTAGGGTTATATTGGGGTTATATTGGGATAATGGAAAATAGAATGGAAACTACTATTTAGGGGTTAGGGTTTCCCTGACAACAAGAAGGGGTATCTGAAAGAACCCGTTGACATGTAGATTTTACTTTCATGAAATTTTTTGAATTGTGATAGGATTTTCTTCAAGATTTCAGCGCGCCGGGATGATAATGGGGATCGTTTAAAGCCTCTCTAAACCCCAACCCCGTATGTTTGCGATGTGAATCCTAGTGGATGATATCGTCTGTGTGCTAAGTGGAGGTAAGAAGTCCGTGTTGAGCCTGGCAGTCATAAAAATCCGAGGGGTTGTAAAGAAAGAAAACCCCAACCCCTAAACCCGAAACCTTAAAACC
>CAJNIZ010027324.1:35044-48065 GCA_905231905.1 Symbiodinium pilosum
GGGTCTTGGGTTTAGGGTTCAGGCTGACAGATGTCAGGGTGTGTCCCATGGTGGACCTGTTTGAAACGAAGTCTCTTTCGAAACCTCAGGGACGCCCCCAAAACCGATCCATGAGTCCTCTAATCCTAGATAAGGAGCCACAATGCAAGTCTAACACAGAGTCAGCCACCCATACTTGGACGCAAGTTGCGTAGGTTCGTGTTGGAGGTTGCTGAAGCCACGCTTGCAGGTATGCTGTCTTTAGTTTTCATATGCCGTACCATCGCCGCTGATTTCGCGAGCGTGGTCTCGCTGGCGGAAGGGCAAGTTTTTGTGCGTAGGCTTGTGCTTGCCACGGTATTAGATTATTTCATGGCGCTATATATATATACAGATACGATATTTACATATCCATATACACGCCCGAATAATTGTCATAGGGCTCTCGAAGGAAGCCCCGAGTGTCCCAAAAGCTAAAGCCGCGATCAAGTCATTGCAAGCTGAGGATGTGATGAAGATGGCGCCTGATCCCTCCACATGGGAGCCTTTTTTTCTTGGGGGTGGGCGGGGGGGGGGGGGGGNNGGATTTTGGGTGAGAGGATGTATGTTTGCGGGTCAGGGTGTTTGGGGGGTTACATTGCATGATTCATGATGCAAGGACTTGGGTTCACAGTTTTGACTTTCCAGCTTGCTTTTTGTTGTAGTGTGGCCTGTAGTTGGGTCAAGGATGCGGACTTTGGCCTGAAGGTAAGTGTGAGGGTTCAGGATGGGATTTTCAGCTTTTCAGATAAACACTCGTGAACAAAATGTGGTACAGGCAGGATGCTTGCTTGGTGTAGCTACAGGGGATTGTCGACTCCTTGCCCAGATTTTGTTCAGCAGAGAATCTGAATGCATGACAGCTTGATTTCTGGGGGACCAGTAGTCAGTAGCCCGAGTCTTGGGTTGTAAGCGGATTTAGGAAGTTTAGGTTTGATTTTAGCTTGCCGCTTTGCATTTGTTGGGTTCGGGCTTGTTACAGGGAGCTCGGACCTCTGGAGTTTCAGCTGAGGGCCTGTACTCTAACGTTTTAGCCGAGGGCTCGACAAACGCCACGCGGAGCCCGGAGCTGCCCGAGCTTCGCGAGCGGCAAAGAACGTCATGGAGCCCACCATTGCACCCTGTCGTGGCCCTCCTACAGAGGCCTATGCTGTGACCACACCCTAAACCCTACTTGGAGGGCCAGGGGGACTTAGTAAGTAGGTTAATAACCCTTATAACCCCACATAGTAACCCTAATTATCCCCATGATCGACCTACTTACTAAGTCCCCCTGACCTTCCAAGTAAACCCTGAACCTGGAGTCTTCAGGGTGTCTGCTCGTTTGTGTCAGGAGATGTGATGTAGGCTCTGACTTACAGCATGTTGGGACGACGCGGCTTAGGGTTTAAGGGTTCAAGGTTTAGGTTTTCAGCTACATGCTGCCTAGAAACGTGCATAGTTTCAAATGCCATCCTCTTGTGTTCCTGCTACATCCCTCTTACATTGCATAGAACCTTCTTCTTTCAGCTTCTGAAGCCTTATCCTCAGAGGCCACATTGCATGAAACAACTAAGACCCTAGGCCCTAAACCTTTCCTTACAGCCTAAACCCTAAACCCAACCTAAACCCTAGGCCCTAAACCTTTCCTTACAACCCTCACCCCTCATTTTGACCAGAACCAAACCACCTTAGGGTAGAATCTTTGCAAGAACAAAAAAACCATTTTGGTGATTGGGGACCTACAGCCCCTAGAGTGCTTCCCAAAATTGGTATTGTGGGGTCTGTTTTGGGTTCCCTTTTTTAAGGAAGCTATTAAGCCTTGGAAGCACAGCGCTCCTCAATGAACAAACCTAACTAAGAAAACCATGATGATGCTGACGGGCACCAAGAATACAACCATTACTATGGTTACGAAAACCCCCACCCTAAACCCGAAACCCTGGGCCCCAAGAATCCCAAACGCTAAACAACCCCAAACCCTGAACCCTAAAGATCCCCAAGCCCTAAAACAAATGAAAGCTACACCGCCCTAGAACCTACAGAATCCCAAGCCAAAAGCCCTAAAGAGTCCCAAGCCTTCAGCCTTCAACCCCAAGCCATGTTTCTTCTTCTTCTTCTTACGATTACCATTACTACTCCTAGTACTACTACTACTACTACTACTACTGCTACTGCTACTGCTACTGCTACTACTACTACTACTACTCCTACTACTCCTACTACTCCTATTATTATTACTACTTCTACTACTACTACTACTACTAGTACTAGTACCACTAGTACTCCCTCACAGGAGGAAGTCATCCTCCAGTTTGCGCGGGTAGAGGCAGCACTTCTGGCTTAAGTCCTGTGTGGTTTCTTTTTTCAGCAAGGGTAGTTTGGGGTTTTCTCTGATGTTTAAGGGAAGAGTTACCCACGAGCGCCCTCATAGGGGGGATCCCCAAAATATTATAGATCTTGTTTTGGGACCCCCGAAAAGGCAACCCTCAGCTTGGGAGACCTCACTTTGGATCCTATTGCTAACAATACATATGAGCTGTAGTCTTCATGTATTACATCATTATATATAATAGGGGCCATTTAGCGGGATACTAGAAATTTAGACTCTAGCTCATATGAGGCAATGTTTTTCCCCTCTGGGTTATGGCATTCTCGAAGATGAATATCCTTCTCAGCCACTGAACGAAATACCCCCGAACACCCGACCCTAAACCCTATATGATCTCATATCATCCCTATATAATCCCTATATCCCCCTTTAAAGGGGATATGGCAACCTACATGTTTTTGACAAGCTCTGGATTGGCATGAACAGTTTCACTTTCGATCTCTTTCCGGCAGCATCTCCCAAGATTTGGGTCCCATGTGTTTAGGGTTTAGGGATCAGGGTCCCATGCGTTGTGCTCAGAATCTGGGAGTTCAATAGATTTTGAACTCTAATTTGAAAACCCAGTTTAGGATGTTACTTAGGGTTTCGGGCCCAAACCTTGAAACCTAACAGTAGTTTCCATTGTCTTGAGCATTGCCCTATATTCGCCCAACGGACCGTCAGATCCTTTGCGTATTAGAAAGTCAGACGTAACCCCTCCCCTAATATCCACCCCCCTAAACCCCCCTTAATTTTCCATACTCCCAATATATTATACAATACTATAATGGAGAGCATGTAATATTAGGGGGTGTTTGTTTTAGGGTGAGGGGATTAGTCCTAGAGCTTCGTCCCCAAAGCTGCTTTTAGCAGGCCCTGACATCCTCAGCTCACGAAGTCTGGCAGGACCGGGACAACTGGGACTCTGGCCTAGGGTGCTTAGCTCAGCTTTCGCAACTTGAAGCCGTAAGCAGGAAGTCCCTGAAAATCCCCGAACCCTGCAATTGCGCACATACACACCTACGAGTGCTAACGGAAAATATTCAAGTACCTTACCGGCATGGTGATGAGGAAGTGGGCCTGTTCTGCATCCTGTTCTGCCAAGAAGGATTCCCGAACCCTGAACGCTAGGATCCCCTCAGAAGGTTCTACATCGGAGGCTCCAGGTGAACCATGAACCGTGTAGGTTGGGGGTGTATAAGTCTTTCTGGGGGATATCCTTGTGTTATGGGGCTTTTAAGTGGGATTATGCCTACCTATCTATCTGCTTATCTTTTTTAGGCGCCTTCAAAGTGACTAGTGTTTGGCAAAGTTATTCTTGGTTGATGGAGTTGCTTTTTTTCTCGAATCATTCGACATTTGTGTGTTTGGGAGTAATGTTGAAAATTCAAGATGCTAGACTTCAGCGGTGAAAGTCTCCGCATCTCAATATGCTGTTCGTGATTTCGATAATGACTGTTTGGAATTTCTAGCCCCTGCACAATTTCAACGAACCCCCCACAACGCGCTAAACCTTAAACCCTAAACCCTACACCCCCCACGAAGCCAGTAATCCAGGTACCTCATCAATGCATTGGAGGTAACCGTCGCGCAGGACCAGGTTGGTGTCAGTATCCCAGACGCGCCAAAGGGTGATGCCTGAAACACACCCTAAGCCTAAGCCCTTAACCGTGGGTTCAGAGTTTAGAGTTAGGGCTTGGACCCATAACCTAAAAAACCCTCAGCCCGAGAAGGCAAGCAGGGTTTAGGGTTGAAAGTTTTGGGTTGAGGGCCTAGGGCTTAGGGGAAAGAAGGCTACGCATAAAGGTGGAGCCAGGGGCTTGGATTCCAGGATTTAGCAGGATGATTTCATCACGGAGGCCATGTGCGTATGTTGGAAGCCTCGACCCTCCAAACCACCACTGCAACTCGAAACCTTAATTCTTCAACCCGCAAAATTAAGCCTTGAATCACAAGCCCCACCTCTTGTTTGCCCGGTATATGCTTCTTAAACCACAAACCTGAACACAATATCAGAAGCCATGGGTCTCAAACCGAAGCTTCAGAAGCTGTCGTCTCTGAACCCGAAATCCTACGTCGGTCCAAAACCCTTTATATTGGAGTTTTGGCATTAAGGTTTGTCGTGAATCCAAACTCCTATGCCGTATCTCCAAAGTCTTAGGGGGACTGGGAAGCATTTAAACCCAGGCATTTTAATAGTGAGGTAGGGGTTCTTATTGTAAAGAAGTTAAATGCCTATAGTTAAACGCTTCCTAGGGTTCCTAAAAGTCCTACGTTTTAAACCCTGGGCCCTAGACGCCAGGGAGCTGTGAGCCACAAATCCTAAATCCGCACATTCGAAGCCCCAGGCCCTAAATCCTACAAAGCCCTATAGACCCCCAGTCCCGAAATCCCCTAAACCTTAGTACCCTAAATCCTCAACCCTAAGTTCTGTGGCAGTTTCGATTTCTGTTCCAGTCCCAAGCCCTCAATCTCTAAGCCGCTGAAGAGTTCAGCGGTTCGGAGCACCCCCAGGTACCGACTCGGAGCTTCAGCCGTATCAAGAAGGCCTGGAGAAGCCCAAAGGATCCATGTAGGTATATAATGTGTACTTAGGCTAGGGCCCACAGGGTTTAGGGTTGAGGGTTTAGGGCAGGGTTTAGAGTTGAGGGTTTAAGGGCCGGAATATATACTTTATACCTACATCGACCCTTTGGGAAGGTTTTGGGCTGCAATATCACTGTGGTTAGCATGATCAACGTGTAGGTATTTGTATGTGTTGACATATATACATATAAACATATGCACATGTACGTACATCTGTATTTAAGGCATATGAGGTAGATAAGCTTGAGAAGGTCTATTAGATATGTGTATAAGCTATGTAAGGTATGTACTTACTGGTTGTTGGAAGGGAATGCGGGGAATAAGGGAGTGCAATCCCGATGTAATCCCTATATGACATATTCCCTTATTCCCTGAGAACCCCCCAGTATAGGGGCGTCTTGGGTTTGGGTCTGGGGTTGAGAGGGGCTGAGAGTTGCGGGTCGACGGCATGCATTTGGGCGTTGAGGATTGCTCAGATTGATGTGACTTTAGGTTTAGACTGGTTTAGGGTTTGGGCTTCAGATTTTTTTAAACTTTGGGGTCTCTGAGCAAGTGAGGTCCAGTTTCTTGCTTCGGGTTGTACTTCGTTGTGTTTGTTTGCAACGTCAGAGGATCCGTCATGCCTTCGGCTTTTTTAGAACGATGCTGAGCAAACCCGAATTCGCCGCAGAAGCTAGAAGAAGTGCTAATCCGCCGAAACCCTAAACACTAACCCCAAACCCCAGCCATCAAAAACTTAATCCCACCTTAGGCCAAGGAGACCTTCGGTTTTAGGGCTTCCACAAAGTGGATGGAGTATGGTTTCTTGGGCCCCAAAGCTTTGTAATGCTTGAAGGGTGGATCTGCTGCATGACCAGGAGTCGCGAGAAGTGTCCAGGATTTTATCTGTAAACCCTAACCCCTGAATCCCAAAAGCCTAAACCGTAAATCCTTAAACCCGAAACCCTGATACCCTGGCTCCCATCAGTCCCCGCCCTCTCCCTTCGCAGTGCAGCAGGAAGATTAGCTCTCACCAGGCCCCCTAAACCTTCAACTCTAACCCTAAGCCCTAAACCCTAAACCCTAAGATTATTTTCCCAAAGTTGGCAACTCGGCAGTTTCCCCCCAGCCTCGAATCCAAACCTCAGGCCCGACTTGTTTAGGGTGTAGTTGTCGAAGCTCTGGGGGCATCCTGAGACCGCAAGGTACGCATTGATGAGCCCCGTGCTGGTAGCCCAGAATGGCTGGAAGTGAGACTGTTTGGGTTGGACGTTTCGATGATTGAGGGTAGGGGTGAGGGATTTGGCGAGGTTGGAGCTTTCAAAGCAACCCTAAACCCTAAACCCTCAGCTTTTCGTCTTTAGCTCTGGGTCGTTGTGAGGGTTGCCTATCTTCACTTCCGATATAGTAGTACTAGTAAGCGTATCAAAAGTAATTGAAACAATGATAAAAAGATGGCTAATAGTAATAGTAACAGTAACAGTAGTAGTAGTAGTAGTAGTAATAGGAGTAAGAAGAAGAAGACTAGTAGTAATAGATCCTTTTCAAGCGGCTTCCTGAACAGGGTAGAGCAGAAAAAATGTGTTCGCAAGGCTATCCTGAAACCTCAAGCCCCAAACTCCAAAAGGCACCCCCCCCCCCAGACCCTAAGCCCACACCCTAAACCCTAAACCCCTCAAGCTCAGACCACCTAAGCCCTACACCTCAGCCTCATGGGCTTCAAGGCCGGCATGCTTGTGAAAGGCCGCTTCGAACTCGGCAATGGGCAGGATGGCCTTGTGGTTGTGGGTTTCTTGCCTTGATGCTCAGTACCTGGACCCTGGATGTCCTACCTTTTTAGGGGTATACCCTATAAACATGTACCAGGTAGGGAGCAGGACAAGAGGTTGTGGGGACTCTTCTTGGAAGACTACATAGAATTCCATGAGCCCTAGACCCTAAACACCCTAAACCCTAAACCGATTATGGGCCAGGGATCCGTTGTGTCATTCCCTTCTTGGCATCAGGTAGGTTTTTGGTGGCCTTTTGTGCATGGCGGGCGGGGGCCTTGGGGAGAGGCAGGATTTGCCTTCCAAAGTTGCTTACTGGGGGTTAGTAGGGTCTAGAGCTTAGAGGAATACATTATATACGGATCATATTTCCTTATTCCCTACAAGACAACCACCAGAAGGTCGATAGGTTTTGGGTTTAGGTGTTCAGGTGGAGGTTTGTGATTCACGCTTACTGCTGTGACTTCAGGGAGTTCTTCGCTGTTGGAGGTGCGGGTGTCCATGTGGTAACCCATCGTAATCCCCTCCACCAAATCTTAAGACCCCCAGCGGCCCCCCAAAAAGTCCAAAGTCCCCAAATATTACTATATACCACAATGGGTATATTTCACTATTAGGGGTGAAGCCCTAAACCCTAAACTGGTGTGTGTGTGTGTGTGAGGGTTTTAATGCTAGGGGTATGGGATTACTTAAGGTGTCGGGCTCGGGTTGCCGGAAGCAGGAGGAGTAGCACCACGAAGAATATGCAGAGGAAAATTAGTGACATTCCTTATCTTATTGAGGGTTATAATCCTTATACGCGCCCTAAACCCCTAAACTCCTAAACCCTTATAATTCTTATGTAGTCCGTATATAACATATTCCCCCCAGTAAGTTCTGTGTGCCTTACGAAAGCTTCAAGCCGTGGACCAATTTCCAAAATGGGCCTGGATGCATGCTGACGTCTTGGCGTTTTAAAAACCAGCGGCCAGAACTCCTGATGCTCTAGCCCTGCTGAGAACTGCTCCAGATACTGGAAATGGTTTCTTCTGCAGCCAGGAGCATGAGCTCGAAATCCCAGAGAGCATGGCAGACACAAAGGAGAGGGCTTCAAGATAGTTTTTTTTGAAAAAAAAACCTTTGCAGCACGCTTGGGATGTCAGGTCGTGCTACGTAAGTGTTGAGCTAGATGCTTACACCGGAGATGGTTTCCTTTGCCTTTCAAGTTCATTTTTGGATTGTGTGAAGGGTCTTCGGCTGTGATATCATGAGAGATCAATGCCGTCCATGCTTGGTGTGACATCTGAGAGCAGCGAATCCTGGAAGACCAGAGCCCTTCTGGTCTACAGCAACAGCATCGCCAGCATCTCTCCCAGAATTTTGTCAGAGTCAGATCTGCTGTTGTTTGGAGCTTTTCTGGGTTGCTGTTAAGGAATTTGAATCAAGTTACCATAGTAAGGGTGTATAGTAAATAAGGGATTTCCTTCTTGTAGTAGTTTGAGAGAGGTTCCTGAACAGCAACCCAGATTTAGGCTGCCTTGTGGCGGTTGGAGTGTCATCACAATCTGTTTGCAGTAATGCTGCCCACAGCCATGCTTCAAGTGTAAAGGTGTTTCTTTTTGCGCTGTCAGAAGGCATCTGGTATATTAGTCAGATCCACAGGAATTCCTGCAACCGACCAAGTAGTTATTGTTGAGGACTTGAATAGCTTTGTGGTGGATTGGGTGCAGCGGAACTGCGCTCGGGCACTCAGCCCCATCAGGTCTGGGCTTTGGTGCCAGAAAGGATTTTGGAGCCTTTGGCTTTTTGTGGACTTGGGGTGTTGCGATTTGGGTCTGGGGCTGTGGTTTGTACGAGCCCGGAGGCAGATTCCCTCCCATGCTTTTACTTTAGATCATGAAGTCTGCCTTGCCAGGGTGGCCCCAGAGCATTCGGCGGGGCTTCTGGGTCTTGGAGCTTAAGATGTCAGGGTTTCAGGACCCTTAAGTCCCCCCTTAAGTGGATAGAATATTAGGGTTATATGGGGGTTTACATAGGGATAATGGAAAACAAAATGGAAACTACTATTTAGGGTTTCAGCACTCGAGTTTAGCAATGTGGCACATTCTGAAAGATCCTTGACACCACCTCAAGGTTTGTCGCCTGCTGATCACTGCGGAGCAATCACCCACACAGTCCTCGTCGCCCATTACTCCACCCCTTCACAGGAGAAAGCGGTAGGCAGAGGACCCCTAAACCCTAAGCCCCCGAAATTGGTATATAGGCAATTATGATGGACGTTTGGGAGGTCTAGGTATTACCTTACACCTCCGAAATCATGTACAAAAAGATGGGATTCGTAGCCATGCCTAGACCTTGCAATGGTTTAGGGTTTGGATTTCTGGGCTTAGGGTTCAGGAGTTAGGGGTTAGGGATTCAGGCTTAAGGATTTAGGATTTATAGTCCCCCTTAAGAAGATAGAATATGGGGTATATGGGGACCTTGTTATAACATACCCAAAGCCATATTCTATCCACTCAAGGGGGACTATAGGTCCTAATGAGAGCTATGCAATATTTATAGGCCCCTGGCTGTATCCCAGTTGTTGGAAGCCGCAAAGGGATGCCAACAGAAACACCAAAGTCCAAGCTTCCCCAATATAAATAGTAGCAATAATAGGAATATTAGTAATAATAGTAGCAATACTAAAAGTAACGATATAAATAGTACAAATAATAGAATAATAGTAATAATAGCAGTAATACTAATGGTAGCATTAGATATTCCCACCATATGAGCTATACTCTAAACTCCTTAAGGGGGTGGTTATATGGGAGATTATATGGAGGGGATTCTTATAGGGGTTAGTAAGGGGATACTCGGAGCTTAGACAATGACTCATATGGGGAAATGGAGGAGAAAATGCAAGCTGCCTTATTAGTTAAGGTTCAGGGATGAGGGCTGGGAATGGAAAAGAACGACATGGAAACTAGGGGTTTAGGGTTTAGGTTTAGGCACCATCATATAGGGTTTAGGGTTTAGGCCCTATCATATAGGGTTTAGGGTTTAGGACTTAGGGTTTAAGGCTAAAATACAAAAGCCTCAACTGCCCAGCTCCAAAGCTCTAAACGGCTCTGCACCTATGCCACATCGCGACTTAACCCTTAGCACCCCAAATCCTTTAAACCTTACTCTGGGATCCAGATTGTATAAAAAGGTATTATTGACTCACCTCAAGACCCAACGTAACATTATTTGTAGACTCGGATCCCCATATCACCACAATATAACCGTCGTTTCCATTTGAGTTCCATTGTCATAGCTCCCAGCCCTAGACCCCAAGCCCTAAACCCTGAAAAACCCTCAACCCTAGACCCTACATATTGTTGATGGAGGTAATCTTGCACCACCTAAAATCCCTAAAGTCCCAGGAATTACCGTAGTTTAGGGCTTTTAGGTGGTGCAAGATTTCATCCATGAACAGTAGTAGTTTCCATTTCATTCAGACCCTAACTCGGCAAGGTCCAGCCGAGTGATACCGCGTCCTTGTACAGATTGGCCTGGTGCCTGTGGGTTCACGAATTCAGTGGACTTTGACTAACAGAATTCAATAGGTCTTAGGGCTTAGGGTGTAGGAATTTATGTTCAATGGAATTCAACGGAGCTTAGTGCGGTTCAAGGTGTAGGTTTGAGTGTAGGTTTGGAATTTGTTGCATGTCAACGTGTAGCTTGGAGTGTATGGTTCCTAAACCTCTAAAAAAAACCTAACACCCTAAAGCCTATGTAGGTGTCGGCACATCTAGGCTGTAGCATTGGTCGGCCACAGGCTGCAGCCAGAATGGAGCTGATAGAGGATCTAAGAACTGCCCAGAGTCTTACCCGGGTGCTTGAGGGGGAGCGTGGATGGAATACAGTCCCATAAAACCTCAACCCTAACCCTAAACCTTAAACCCCAAACCCTAAACTCTGTATAGATGAGGGTTATACAGGGATACACGAGGGGACCGCCACTCTCCCACTTCCTCTTAAGCACCAGGAGAGAATGTCAATTAGCCGAGTTGACGGCATGAAGTGCAACCCGACTGTAGGGTGTGGGGTTAGGGTTCAGGGGGTTTAGGGTTTGGAGTTGAGGGCTTAGGGCTTGGCGGTATTGATGGGGCCCTGTAATTAATATGGATCTGTGCGTTTCTGTCGTTGCAATCAACCCCTATATGTTGAGACATGGATACG
Source organism: Symbiodinium pilosum (assembly GCA_905231905.1). Taxonomy (NCBI): domain Eukaryota; class Dinophyceae; order Suessiales; family Symbiodiniaceae; genus Symbiodinium; species Symbiodinium pilosum. Next base: position 45,935 of record CAJNIZ010027324.1, read on the forward strand.
TAAAAGAACCTGTTGTTACGGGAGTGCATGGATTTAGGATTTAGAGTTTAGGGGTTTAGGGTTCAAGGTTTAGGGTGTTAGGGTTTACTCTGATTTGATTATCCCTGAGCCTATGGGCTGCTTTGGTAGGTATTCTCGGGCAAAATGCCATTCGTTCCTAAACCCTTTCTATATATAATCCATATATATACCCGAAATAGACCCCAAACCGAAGACCCTGAACCCTAAACCCTGAACCCTAACCCTAATCCCTAAATATGCCCCTACATAATCCTCGACACCGTGCAGACGCCTGAGGTCAAGTCGCTGGTGCACAGGGCAACGCTGGAGTTGAAGGCTATGCCTCCGAAGTGGCTTGCTTATTGGGGTTTAGCTTAAGGGTGTATGGTTTAGGGTTCAGGGTTTAGGGTTATATGGCGGCCATGGAAGGGTTAGATTGGGGTTCAGATTTGGGCCTTATTTAAATAATGGAGAACCAGATGGAAATTCACATGGAAAACGACACGGAAGCTGGAATTCTGAATTCTAATCATTGGGCTGACAGCCGACCGGTATTTCAATGATTACCCTCCTGTTGTGGTCTCCACTCTGCACAGCCTGGCGCACCCTAACGTTTTCGTGCGGCCATTGAAGCCCCAGTTTGAATGCTAAGGCAGCTTATGCAGGGGTTTAGGGTTTAGGGAAGTATAGGCCCTTAGCATGTTTGGGGGCCCATGAGTGTACATCTAAGGTGCATAGGGTGTGTACTATGTATATAAGATCGCCAAGGTTGAGGTGCCCATCTTAGGATTGGCCCTCACTGGGTTGCTGCTAAGGAACTTAACTTAAGTTACTATATTGGGGAAACCCTACTATTCACTATATCTACCTACTAGGGTAGCTTATCTTAAGTTCCTTAGCCGCAGCCCAGCTTAAGCTTCTACAGCCTCAATTCAGACTTGTCCGTAGGTTTCTCCAAGATTTCGCCTTAACTTAAGATTGAGTTTGCCTAAGCCCGAAAACTTCTTTTTTTTTGACAGGGCTCCCTCCCTTGACTTCACCCCAAACCTGGCACCAAAGATTCCGAGCCCCTTGAGTTGGGAGTCTCAAGCCCGGGTTACACTCTCAGTATCATGATGGAGCTCTCGATCCTCAGGTGTCAATCATCATGGTACTTAAGTGGGAGTTTCCCAAGATAGGGGGACCCCAATATAGACCCGAAAATATTAGAATCCTGATTATAAGGACCCCTAAAAAGGCTACCCCTCATTTGGGGAAATCCAAAGTCTTTTGAGAAGATACGAGCATGATGGCTAAGGGTCAGGCCATCCGCCCTAAACCCTAAACCTTTAACATTCAAGATAACCCCCACATGAGCCTGCATAAGCCCTATACATATAAGTAAATGTACATATATTTTTTCTTATATGTATATCCTTACCTAGACCCTCCATCTACCCTCTATATACCCTAAATACCCACTATTAGGGACCATTTACCCCTAATTAAGGGTACAAGGAGGGTCCTGGTAGTTACCCTTCATATAACCCTGGAGAACCCCCAAACACCAAGCCACAAGGCTCGAATCATCAACCGGGGCTCGAAGCTCAAGGGGAATATGGGGGGGGTCCCTATTAGGGATGATATAGGGATTAGGGGTTTAGGGTTTAGGGTTTAGGGTTTAGGGTTGATATAGGGATTGTTTGCAAGATACCTATCTAGTCTCATACCCCTAATCCCTGAAGCTTTAAGATTCCCAAGCCCAAGCTTGCAGCCCTACAATCTTATTACCCAATGTAACCCAAGATTACCAAATATTACTCAATATAACCCTATATTCCTAAAACCCTAAACCCTAAGCCCTAAACCCTAAAACCCCAAGCCCTAAATGAACTTCTACAGCCTTCATGGCCCAAACCGGCCGTTAAGCTGGCCATCACAAATTGCAGGCTGCTGAAGTTATTCGTCGCATCAACGACTGCCACTTTGACAAAGTGGTGCAGGATCGCACATTTTAGGGTTTAGGGTTCAGGGTTTATTTAGGGTTCAGGGTTTGGGGTTTAGGGCTTAGGGTTTGGAGTTTAGGGTTTAGGGTTTGGGGTTTAGGGCTTTGGACTTAGGGTTTGGGGTTCAGGGCTGAGGGTTTAGGGTT
>CAJNIZ010027335.1:0-10235 GCA_905231905.1 Symbiodinium pilosum
TCCTCTTGCAAGAAATCTTGCTTGAGTACTGTCTCTTTATGATTACAGGCAGACATGTTTGTTAACTAGTGCGCGGAGCGATAGGGAAGAGGGTTTTATACAACCTCATGTGAGCCGAAAAAATAACCCCANNCCCCAGTTAAAACTGATGGTGAACCTCTGGGTAATGAATTTATGAACATTTTTATTTTCTTTCGGCTCATGTGTCTTGCTGTGGAGCTTACGGCATGATATCAACGCTTGGCACGTGCCATGGGCCTGTACTTCTGTGCGACTGTCGGCAATGTAGGTGCTGTCGGGATTTTTGCGTGCATGGGCAAGTCCAGAAGGTAAAAGTAGGGACTGCAGAGTTTGACAAATGAAGCTGGATCACACCAGTCTGGTTTCAGCTAGGCACTTGCCCACCTGGGGTTTTGTGCGGGCCACCCCCTAACAAAACCATCAAGCAGAGTCTGGCAAATGAAGTACAAGTCCGCTTTGTACGACCAATGTGTTCAGAGCACCCGTGTAAGTTGCATTGGCCTTTGGCTCATGGACCANNGCAGCAACAGAAGCTGCTGACCCGTCTTGCGGCTAGCGCCCACCCCACGGTTCAGAACATGGCGGTGGCGGCGGCAGCCGTGGAAGGCAACCTAACTGAAATACTGCACAGATGAAACTGCCAACCAAGGGAAGTGTACGAAAAGCACACGTACGAGCATCCTGGCTAGGGAGTTGGCCTGAACTCAAATGATTGAACCATTCCACTTGAACTTGGGAGCTGAGCAAACAGGAAAGGACAGCAGATTGAAGTCCGTCCTACCTTGGAAAGCATTGCTGTGCCTGAGGTATGGGTGAAGAGGTGTCTTTGTCGGTGTCCCCTGGCTGAGTCGTATGGTGATGTCAGATTGCTAGATTGCCTGCACCCAGACCACCTATTTTTTCATTTAAAGATCTCAAGGTTTGCATTTCTTTTCGGGTGCAGCGCTCAACTGTAGAGACGATTGTCTCTGCATCTGGTTTCAGCAGGCTAGCCACACCTCTTTTCCAGGACGTCACCTCTTGCAAGGACAAACCAATGACTACGCATTCTTGAGCTACAGGGGATCAGGACTCTTGGCAAACCCCACTACTCGATGCTTCGCGCAATCAACACTGTAAATGATGCCTTGCTGACCCGGGGGCTTTACTGGGTGCGCATATCAGCAGAACAGGGTATTACTTGGAGAAGCCCTCCCTTGACTTGGAGGTTACTGGGTATTTAGAGGTGGGGTTAGAACCCCCCATAGAACCAGGTTATATAACAAGGGTCACCCAACTTATAGTATCAAACTACCCATGGATACTCCAAGCATCTCCAAGCAAGGAATCTCGTCTCTGGAGCGTCGATCACCCTGTCTTCTCCCGCACTGCAAGGCCTGAGGAGGCAAACAATTGTCGAATGTCAACCATGCCCAAAGTCTGGTTGTTGACCTGTTACAGTACTGTAGCTTCGCTTTGCAGGGCCCTTGTCTTCTTTGTGCTGTCAGGGTCATTCAGGGATGGAAACAGTTCCACAAGATTGGAGATGCAAGCCTGGGGACCAACCCTGCTTCGAGAGTTTGTGGTGACCCTGCTCAGCCACATGGCATCATACATTTTTGACTTTGAAGTTTGATCACTGCGACACATTGCAAGCGTGCCGCCACAAAACTACCTGACAACCTCCAAGCATGCCGGTATTCCATCATCACTTCTCTTTCCGGGATCCCAGGCCCTCATGCAGCCGCAGAGCCATTTTCTCTTTTGCTGCTGTCTCGCTGCCTTAGCCCCTCGTTCTCCCCCATGCCCCGCTGCTGTCACAACAACTGCTGCTTCCAAGAATTTGGCCTGGTTTCAGCTGCCGAAGAATTTCCTCTGGCCCAGGTGAATCCATTGCCCAGCTTCGTGACCTGGCTTCACTGATACTTTGAGGTTCGCCGATGAGTTTGGGGATGAGAAGGCATGCCCTAGCTTTGTTTTGGTTGGGTACGTCCAGGTAGCACAGATGAGTTTCCACAGGATCATGGGCACTCTGGGTGTACCGCTGCACCTGAGATGTCACAAGCATTGCCGTGGGCAAGTAAGTTTATTGAGGTGGGGCACAATTCTGACCGGTTTGCACCACACTCAACCCAATTTCATCAGTGGCGCTGATTGTTTTGAGACAACGGGCTGGAAGACTTCGAGAGTGCAATCAGATGGGCAACAGAAAGGGACACAGTCTTAGACCATCTTAGACATATAACTTCAGCATGTTGAGAAGGCATGGTGAAGACTATCGTCTTGAGCATGGCTGTTATTCATCGTTTTTCAATGTTAATCAGATGTGTATTAATTTGTGCTATGACACAACTGCCTTGACTCATGACGGTGCTGATGAGCATTCTGGCTATTGCTCTTGGCCTGATCACTCACCTCTACCGCCACTCCCCACCCTATCTCCGCAGCGCACTGCGCGAGCCAAGGACTTCGCATTGCTGATGCTTTGGCCGCGCCTTGTGGCCAGGCCACGGCTAGCGGGCATGAGGGAGATAATATAGATGACTCTTTCCTTCTCGTGCAGGACTGTGCACCTTTTTTTTTGGGGGGGAAGGGCTCCACGTCCCTTTGTGCAAAGCTGTAACGTCAAAGCCTGCGGTTGATTCCGTTTTGGGTGTGCTTGCAGTCCATAGTGAAGGAACCCTAGCAAGAGTTTGAAACGTTGCTGCGCTCATGTGCCCCAGAAGCATTTTGCTGGTTTGAAGTAATAAGTGCAACTGCTTGCACGGAAGCATCACGAAGTGACTCACATGGCTGTGCCAGGTAGCGCTGCTGAGTGGCACGGACTTGCTCAGAGACACCCAAAAGGCATTGCCTGGCATGTGTCGTTGTGTTGTGTGGTCTGCAACTTGAGATTGAGGATGCGTAGCTTTGCTTGCGAAGTTCTTTGTTAAGGAGCCGCGAACGGCTCGAATCCCCAGTAGCCAGCACCATGCATTCCCATTATGACATTGGTTCGGACGCCCTTTATCTCGGGTTGGTCCTCCTGCCTGCCTTTGCAGTCTTGCTGGCTGTGAGCCGGCAGTCGAAGGTGGTGGCAGCCTTTGCTCAGCTGAATGACTTGCAGGAGCGTGGAGAGCGACAGCAGGCCTTGGCAAAGAAGGCCATCGAAGTGGACAAGCAATGGTTCATGATTGGCGTGGCCAACTTGGTGCTCAGCGCCTATCTCGTGGGGGCCTTCCCGGCTCTCTACTTCGTTTACTTCACTCCTAAGGTGCTGGCACTTATTGTTCTGCGACTGGTCAAGTTCTACCGCCGGAAGCAGCATTTCCTTCTTTGGGATTTCTGCTACTGGGCCAATTTCCTTTGCATTTTCTACTGCTGGGTGATGCCGAAGTCTCCGCGTGTCTTCCGGGTGGTGTTTATGTGCGCCAATGGGCCACTGGCATGGAGTGTGCTGGCGTTCAACCATGCCATGGTGTTCCACTCCTATGCGCACATGACCTCCGTGGTGGTCCACGTCTCTCCACTCCTGCTGTCCTTCGGCCTACGCTGGCATGCCGCCCCTGTCTCTGACGAGGGCCTTGGGGCCAGACACTTCCAGGTCTGTCCAAGCAATGAGACATGCAGCGACATCTCCGCCCTCCAGTTGATTTGGGATACGCTCATCGGATTCTACTTGTGGTGGCTGGTTCTGTATTACGTCTGGATTTTCATCGCCTTGGGATCGTACATTGAACGGCACTCTTATCAGACGCTTTGGGATCGAATTCTTGTCATGAAGCCAGTGGGTCCAGTTCTGCAGAGCTTGCTCAAAAAGTGGCCAAAGTTGCTCGTGCAGCTCGTGTACCTGCTACTCCACCTAGCCTTCTCCACAGCCACCATGCTAGTGGCAGTTGTTCTGTGGCATTCCCAGGTTGCACACTTTGCCTTTCTGACAGCCATTGTGTTGTCCACGATCAAGAACGCAGGCGACTTCTACTTTGACGTGATCGGTAGCAAATATGAAGAAGCGGCTGGCAACACAAAGGTTCCAGTAAGCAAGAAAATCCTCAGTGCATCTGGGGCTTTGGCCGATGTCATGATGCCGCAGTGATCCTTTGCATTACGAGCTGAAGACAAATGCATTGCTGACTGTGTGCCACAGGGGAAACGCTATGTGATGTAGGATGCCCTTCATTCGCCAAAAAAGCGGGCGCTCGCGGAGCGAGCGTTTGAACTGTCAGCCGAGCCATTTGCAGCCGCCCTGTAGCTAAAGGGTTCTATCTGACCTTTGGGATGCTTAGCCCGTAGTGTTGACTTGAACAGAAGGCCCTATACTATGAATGGGCGCGCTGTGGCTGATCTTTTACGACGTGCAGCGGAGGTAAAATCTCAAGAGCGAGTTGCAAGACTGATTCTGCAGACCCATGCAGCGGCTGTCATGCAAAGTGTTCTGTACGTTTGTGCTGAAAATGGACACTTGCCGTTTCAAAGCTTTCATTGTTTGAGCGGTGCCAGGTTGGGCAGTTGCCAGGCTCGCCTGGACCTTGCGAAGTGACAGCAGCTCGGTAGCCGAGAAGCAGATGATGAACGACCTGCTATGCAGTTTTCTTACAATGCTCTAACTAATGTTGCCTGAGCGAGTGTCAGGCAATGGTCTCTCGCAAGTGGGACGAGAAGCTGCAGGACGCAAGGCTTGTGAACTTGTGTGTTGTCATTGTAAATCCTAAACTGTATGTAAAACCTCATGCGTACTACAGGCTGACAGAGGGGGCGGCAGATTGAACCTGCGTGCAACAAGCTTTGCATGCACTGCTGTGGCTGACCTGGCTTATCCTTACAGAAGCTTACTGTGAGCAAAGCTGAAATTAAGAACCTCATCTGCTGCTGTTGCACGGGCCAGTGCTTTCATCCTCATGCTTGCGAGTCTCGCACCATAGTGTTGCATATCATTGTCAGTGCCATGAAGACAATGTTCGGAAGGACCTCTTGGTCGATACTTACCACTTCACTGCTGCTGGCATCGCCTCCCTGTCAGATGGGCTCTTTTTCGCTTCCTCTCCCAAAGGCAGCTTCACGCAAAGTGTTAGGGTTTCGAGGTTTGGCATGGGGCTCGAGGTTTAGGGTTAGGTGTTTGAAATTCTGTTGGGGAGAGCTTGGCAGTCTTGTCTGCAGAGTCGATGTTCCTGTAGCAAGCTCAGGCCAGTTTGGGAATCCAATCAGGGGGTCAGGGTGCTTTTTGGATCAGAGTCATGTCGTGATCGTCGGCCCACCAAGAGCCCAAGGGTACTGACGCGTTTTACCGGGGTCTGCCAATGGGGCATGCACAGAAACCATTGTCAAAATGTCACTGCTCATACTTTGCCTTCGCTTCGAGCTCTCCTTGGTTGCAAACAGTCCGGAAGGAAAATTGTTCGAGATGATTTCCGACAAACATGATGTACTTCGATGAAGCTGCATCCAGTCCACGGGACGAAGCTCAGTATGAGTAGAGCCGCGTTGCATCAGCTGTCGTCAAGTATGCTTCCGGCCATGCTTCTGAGATTTCGCCTACACTATGTCAGGCACCTGAGCCGCCTCAACTAGGCAACTGTTTGGTCTGCGGCTCAATAACCAGCACCTCACGAATCATCCGACGCCCTTCCCCTGATACACATTTGCCCCACATGACTCGTCCCAATGCACTTGTCAGGAACCTCCTCGCTCCGGGCGGAAGACTCCACGAGAGAGGTGAGATCATGCACTGACAGCCAGCGATTTAGGGCTCAGGGTTGGATATGTGACGTTGATGAAAGAGAAATTCAGGTGACGCTTGATGACGGCTCCACAGGCAAGATGTGGCTCAGCTTAGTTTGGGGCTTTTGCGAAAGCCGAACAAAGCCGAGTATGTGCCGACGATCATGGCAGTTCTTGAACTTCCAGAGCCTGTTCGACTGCACGGGAACCCACACTAAGGATGCCTGGGATAAGGTGAACTTTTAAAAGCCCCGGAGACCAACAGAGACTCGAAAGACCCAGGTTGATCAAGGAGAGTAGCTGCCTGCTTCAAACCGCGCAGTGCCCTGGCAGATCTTTCAGGGTTTTAGCATTGCAGAGATACACGTGAGATGTTGAGATGTATCAAGATTTCAGGGAGCTGCTCGCGACTTTACAAAGGACTTTGGATAGTTGCAGTGGAGGTCATGCAATGGTTTGGGCGACGGGATTTTGATCAGCTACCATTTAGACAAACTTTTTTCAGAGCTGATTTCAGGATGTGTGGGGCTGAAACTTGAGCCAGTTCGCCCGCCCAGGATCCACCAGTCGTGAACACTGATACCGGCACATGTGTGATTCAGTCTGAAATTCAGGATTGGTACTTCATGTCCGCTCATTGTACATGCAGTCCCAGTCCCATGGTTCCAGCTGTGGTGTATCCTGGTTTCAGCCAGACCAAGGACGGGCCTGGCCCCCGAGGGAGGACTCTGGCTGGCAGGGCAGAAGATGCGAATCCTGCGCCATGATAAGGACTGCAACATCCGGATTGAAAGAAGCAAGGGCAAATCCTCCATGCGTTGTGGTGATGAGGAAATGAATTACTGTCACATCAAGATAAGTGCAGTGTTTGGTATGGCGATTGTGTTGACGATGATCATGATGATGCTGCTGATGATGATGTTTTTGGGAATGTGGATCCAACGCGGAAAAAACACAGCGCAACCAACTAAGTATGAATAACAAAGAGTCAAATAAGGACCATGAAGATTTTTGACTAAAGATCAATCAGAAGGAGAATCCTCTCCACCTGCCAGAACAATAGAACACAAGTGAGGACGTTCCAAGACAGGAAGCAAGAAAGGAAAGGAAGGAAGGCCGTCAACTTTCAACAGACTCCATGGTTTTCCGCCATGCTTCATCACAATTTCATCGCTCATGATTTTCTGCAGCTTTTCATCCTCCTTCAACACATTTCATGTTCATCATTTCCACCATTTCCATCAACTCACCATATGTCTTTTTTACATACCACCGTTTTCAGCATAGAGGACCATGTAGTCCATCATGTGCAATTGTTTTTCATGATTTCTCATCGGTTTTCCATCAGCTTCATGATTTTCATCATGTTCGCTAGTTTTGACCATGTCTCACCGTGTATCTTTCGTCCATTGTCCATTATTTTTCAGAATGTGTTACATCCTTTTGGTTTTCGTCTTTTCCATCTTCTTGTAATCACATTTCATTGTGTGTGAGCATGCTTCATCATTTTCATGATTGCTCATATGGGTTTCGTTATATTCCATAACTTTTCAAGTCTTCCATCAGGTGGCATCCATGTTCCTCATTTTGCAAAATGCAACTTCATCATGCTCTTTCATAGTTCATCATTTCCATTCTTCCTTATCATGTTCATGACTTTCCATCATTTTCATCGTGTTCCGTCAATATATCATGACCTGTCCATGGTGAATCCTCATCAACGAATGCCACATTTCTCAATGGTTTGCAAAACCGGTTGGCTGTGCCCCACCAACCCACTTGCTTTTTGTAAGCGCAAACCATGTTTTGTAGTGAATCATCATCAACAATTGCTCATTTCTCAATGTGGGGTCCCTCTCAACAACTGCAGCACGTTCTTCAATGGTTTGCAAACGGGTGGGGGTACTGCACCAGTCGTGAATCATCATCAACAATTGCCACATTCCTCAATAGCGGGCCCCCCAAAACCCTTGCTTTTTTGAACATGAGCCGATGTCATATCTAATCATGAATCCTTATAATTAACAACAGCTGCCACGTTCCTCACTCGCATGAACCCGTATCATGTCTTGTAGTCAACCCCATCAACAACGACCAAATTCCTCCATGGTTTGCTAAGGGGTGGGGCAGCACCACAACCAACCCTCCCCGCGCTCTTTGACACCCTCATGCATAGCATGTCATTTGGCTCTTTTTTGTTGGATCCTTGTTTTGTCTTTTTTGATCTCCGGTTCTTGATATTGCGACATGTTGTGATTAGCGCTGGGATCACGATTCGATGCTGGAGTTTCTCAAGCATTCAGGAATAGTCGAAGCACGTTCCCGTGCAGGACGACTTCTTTCCGACATTGATTGCGGTCAGCAGAGAGTGGACACGCGAGGGACCCGGAGGCTGCATTGGAGTCCGTTTTTCTTTGGTGCTAAAACATCCATCTTGAGACCGTACCGAAATACCAGAACCATGTGCATTTTTCCCAGGGAGAGCTGGTGCACCCTATTGTTCGGAGCCCTTCGCTTCTGTGACTGGCACAGCCCAGGCGTTGGCTTCGTGGCTGTGTGCACACAGTCAAACGTGCTTCTGTGCCGCTTCGACCGGAGGGGCGAGGCCAAGTGCGTAGCCAAAGCTTCGGAACAAGCTTGCTCGTCCAAGGTCTCTAAAAAGTCCTGAGAAATCCCAAGCCCTGCCAGGCCAAAGATTTTGAATGGCACACATACTTTCTATAGAGATCGCACCCCGCAGGAGCTCTATGCTATCCTGGGCCAGCTTCGCAAAGCCGCCGCCGGGTTCGCTGACCTTCTGGTAGCCCAGGGAATGTAAAGGGCAGCTGCAGGTTCTTTTCGAAGCGTGACAGGATGTCCAATGTCAATTTGGGGTTGCAGAGAAATGGGCCTTTTCGATGATACAGGCCAAGGTGTTTTGGCACCTTTCTCGCTCCAGTCTCTGCGGGGCAGTCTCTGCGGGGCTCAGCTGTACAGTGCTCCCGCTCTTCCCCTTGTGCTCGTGCTGTTGGGCAATCTTGCTGGATCTGCACGACGTGCGACCATTCACAACATCAGGATGTTGGTGGAGCACCCGGCCCGTCGGTAGGAGAGCAAGATTGAGAACAGCTTCACTGACGACACATATGCTGACAGCAAAAGAGGAGTAAGAGAAGGCTGGCATGATCCCCGAGCAGCAGCAATGTTTGCGTAATCCTAGCTAGACTTCAGCTTATGTAGTTTCAGGAGTTAAGCAGCTGCCCCAACCACTTTTTACACATGCCTTTCCGCCTGTAAAAGGAACTGGGTGAAGCAAGACTGCAGAAGGAGCTTTTCAGCGGCCTTGTCTATGCCGTGCTATATCAAGTTTGTGGTCGAATCTATTGCACCAAGCTTCGTAAGCATCACCGGTTAACCTTTCAAAGTAGTGGCGGGTAGCCTGCAATGGCATGCAACACCCGACAAGGTTTGATGTGGGGCTTGATGCAGCTGAGGTCCGTCCACCTCAAGCGAGCAGGCCTGGCCCCAATTCTTTGATGGTAGTATTTCCGAGAAAGTTTTCCGAGGGTCGCACATCGAGTAGCCAACGATCGCATCCGACGGAGTGGCGAGATTTCCGCACCTCACATCCTTGACACCCTTACGTGCTCCCTCGAGGATTGAACGCCCGAAGAGGTGGCAGGGCAGAGTACATGTTGTGGCTTTAGGGACGGAATTCGTGAAAGCCCGCGCACTTGCACATGGTGCAGAACCATGCTTCAAGCTGTAGATTGCACTAGAAACGGTTCGAAGCAAGAAAAGCAGCAGATGTGCAAAGGCAGCGGACCAGCCCTCCGCTTGCTGTAGAGCACCTGGGCAGCAACCATCCCTAGGCAAAACAATTCTGCTTCAGCAAGACAGGATGTCACAGGTAAGGCGAGCTAGACTTGGTCGGGCAGCTTGCCACCCCTCCGCCAGCGTCCCTTGCTGTGAGCAAGTTTAGATTCTCATGGCGACAGCCGAGGTTGAAGAGCCGGCTCAGCCCCGAGAGGGATGGCTGGTACACAAGTTGGGATCGACAGCCCTCCATAAGTCTCGCGGCCATGGCAGCTGCAAAGTCATATCATGCGGTTGCCCATAACCCATCCCAAGGAGTATGCTGGACAAAAATGTTTCCATGTACTGTAGAGCTTCAGCCTCGGCTCCAAAAGTCCATGCCAATCAGAGCTCTCCGGCTCTGAGTCTCTCCACTATTTCGGACATGGCCGCAGCTTCACGGCAACATGTAGCTCAACCCAAAGGCTCTCAGGAAGGAGATTTTGTCCAGTCCCACGACGGCAGTGCAGAACAACTACCTCCGAATGCCCAAGAGGCACACAATGTGCTAGGGCTCGGCATTCTACTGCGGCCTAGGCTGTCGCAAGCACTGGCCCTCGAGCGAGAACAACAGCAGGCCGGCAGCTCGTCGCTAAAATGCCTTGCTTCTGACTACGACTAGTAAGCAAGGGTTATTGTCTGCCAGGTGGGGATCGTCCAAAAAAACATGTTTATGAACATATAAGCACGGGGACGCATGATGC
>CAJNIZ010027335.1:15994-36383 GCA_905231905.1 Symbiodinium pilosum
CACCCACACCCACACCCACACCCACACCCACACCCACACGCACACGCACACGCACACGCACACGCACACGCACACGCACACGCACACGCACACGCACACGCACACGCACACGCACACGCACACGCACACACGCACACACACACACACACACACACTATTCAGGTCCAGCTTCACAGGCGAGTGCCCACAGCTCAGCTTGGGAGACAGTTTCAATCTTCAACTGCGCAAGGACCTGATGATGTGTTGGGCTTCCTGTGTCCTGAGCTATACCCCGCCATTGGTTCCATCAACTCACGCAGTCCGCCAGAGATGTCCCTCAGAGCAGGTTGCTGATTCCCAGGTCACAGGTAGAAGCTCTCAGAAGTCGAAGATGGAATCGCAGTCCTTGGTGCCAGCTTCACAGGCCACGACGGACATTCTTCACAGTCACTTTGTGATTCTTACGTGCAAGTGACGAGTGACTTTACGCATGGACTTCAGACGTGTCTTTGCTGCATGTTGCTGACGGGCTGAAATGTTCAGCCCGTGGGAAGTAGCGGAATGTCCTGAAGGTATGAGATCTCGAAGGAAATTCGCTCGGTCTCATTTACTGTTTGTGCTGTTGCCCGGTCCCGGGCTTGAATGCTTTGGCAAAAAGATGTCAGGCGAAGCCCAAGGCGAAGGCAAAGGCCAAAGCGAAGGCTAAGGCAAAGGCCAAAGCCAAGGCCAAGGCGCTGATGGTACGTATGGAGTTCAGTTCTGTGAGTACATGTATGAGAAGTGATCAGGCGCATGTGAATTTCACTCACCCTGAAGTCTGGATCTCGGGCGGAAAGCAAGCCCCATGGTTCACGTAAGACGGCGCTGCGTACATTCTATCCCAAACCCTTGCGGTACACTTCAAACGGGAACTACCAGCCGTCTGGTACCTGCTGCAGATTGCCGATATTTTGTGAGTCTCTCCTTTGATTTCTTGTACCATGTAGCTTAGATTAGCCGCTACCACTTCCACGTTCAAGGCGTAGTAGTCCTGTGGCAGACCACGACAGGAAGAGCATGCATGGCTTTACGATGTCAGCCGCTGGAATTTGAATGCGGGTCTCTCCTCTCACTGGCAGGCAGCCGCAGTCCCGAAGGCAAAGGCAAAAGCAAAGGCCAAGGCAAAAGCAAAAGCCAAGGCAGCCCAAGACATGCTTCTTTTTGTTTGATTTGGCTTGCTTCTAGGGCCACCAAACTTTTGCTGGGATATTACCGCGCACATGGGCTCTGGTATTTGTTACTTTTTCCGAGAGCCCAGAAGACCGCACTCAGTGAAAGGAATACGTGAAACTGCCTCCTGCTAGATGCCGGAAGCCATTCAACTGCTACGCTATTCTCAGGGCAAGAGCAAGGTGCTGCTCCTGAAAGCCACGCCCAAAGCCAGAAGCCCAGCACCTTATTCCAGAGCAAAGCCATAAGATATCAGATGAGTCACTATGGAAGGGCGTTACCAAGAGGTGCTGTTACTTCACCTGTCACCTTGCTAACCGCAATACATCAGTTTTCGTCTCAACCGACGCGTTGGGCCCAACTTCCCCTGCCCAGTCCTTCTTCTACAAAGCCGGGTTTTATGGTTCTGCTTTACTGCTCAGAGTTCCAAGGTCAAGGCCAGGAGCAAGACTGTGATGGAAGGGGAAAGCCAGTTTCTCAGAAGCATGGTCGCCTCTGGTAGGCGACTCTGCAAGCGCGGGCTCAAGGGAAATCTAGTGCAATCAGCTTCCACGTGCGTTGTATGAGTAGTTGTCGGAAAGCTCTTGCTGAACTCAGCCAGTCTGTGAGTTGTTTTGAATTCCTTTGGGGGAGGGCTGTTTCAATTCACGCACATCTACACCTGGCATCCACTCTGGCCAGCTGATAGCGACCTCAGGACATGACCTCACCCCATGCGGTGCCTTATATTGATAGACCGAATGATCATTGCTTAAATTGACTGTAGGCCGTCCTTTCTAGGAGCAAAGGCCGCGATCCTACACAGCAGCAGCTGACATGTGAGGTCAGAATGGCGCGCTGGTCAAATGCGAGCAGATTGACGAGTACCACGCTCAGAGACATGGCCAACCTTCGCAGCTAAAACTGGTTGAACTTTGCATGTTCTACAGTAAGCTGTCGCTCTTTACCTTCTGACTGATATCAAGGCAGCAGCATTCCCCCTCCACCCTCTTTCTTCAAGCGCGGTCCCTTTGTTTGAAGGCCCGAGGATGGCAGCAAGCTGCCAGGTCGCAGCGTTGGAGAGCCTGACGCCTAGAGACAGCTCCCTTCTCACAGTCTTACTGCAGTAGGCTCCTGCTATATTCTGGGCATGACCTGGTTTGGGCAGATAACAATCTATATGGCCTTCTCTATCTTCTTCTTTGTCGTGCATAGCTGGCTAAAGCCGACTAGCTTCTTGCAAGCTGCTACTTCGTGGCAAGTTCCAGATCAGATGATGCACTATCATGCCTTGAGAGCATGACGCGTTCAATCCGATGGTCCGTGCGCCACGCCTTTGCAAAGCTCTGTGGAAGGCCAAATCTTCCTCGCAAGCAGATGTGTGCCGCGCTCTTATGTGATGTGTTTCTTGAGGCGCTGGGCTGTTGCATTGCTGTGCTGTTTCGGTGATGTTTGCAGACATGCTTGCTGGATCATCCTGCAACTGCATGATGACCTCTCTTTTCTTCCCTCTTACTGTACGTGCCTGGAGCTCGAGGCAGCCACAGTAAGCTTTGGCCCAGCGAAAGGCTGGCGTGTCATCGCTTGGCTGTGGCCTCAGCGTAACATGAGTGTCTGTCAATCTCAGTGATTTGGTGATGGATCCAGCTGCTGTGGGGTTGTGTTGTGGTACTGTAGGACTTCAGGGGGCTCCAGATCACCCGTCCGCAAAGTGCTGTATCTTTAGCTTTTGGTTGTTTTCGGGGGTGCCTTGGATTGGAGCTACTTCAGGTGCAGACTTTGAGTTTTTGACCTGCGTCTCAGCTCTGCAGCAAGCACTTGCCCATATTGTCATACCGATCTGCGGACGTCGCTGCAGGACGTTTGAACTAACTAACGCATGGCAACTCAAGTTCGGCTCCCTTCAGGCTGAAGACGGTGAACGCTGTCAAGGAGAGGGCACATGACTCTGCCGGGCCCCTGGAGGCTCTTTTGGAAAGTACATTTGCTGTCCACGCTCGTCCAGGTATCGTGATCGGATGGTGAATGGCATCAGCATGCTCAGAATTCAAGCAGTCCGAACAATTTGCCAGGCGTCTGCTTTCAACACGCCAAGGAACCACAGTTACTGTGCATGAAAGGGAGGAGTACCATGTGCTAGCAGGAGAAGGGTGCGGAAGCCCAGTAGTTCAAACCCAGGAGTGTGCAGAAAGGGTTCTCCTGCATTCCCTGCAAAATCCCTCCTTTGTTCACGCCTTCCGTGAGGGACAACTTTAGATTACTGAGCACGGAAGCATGAAAGGTCATTTGCTGGAAGTTCCTGTCTCCGCAGCGCTGGGCACTAAGCACCATATACGTATTTCTCAAAATTATGATGCCCTCCGAACTATGTAATGTAATCCCCCTTACGGGAACCCTTACGAGAGACGCATAATTTTGAGGGATAGTGGTATCTTTCATAAGCGACAGGGAACGACAAGCTGTTGGAAGGGTTCTGTGCTGTGAACAATCTGACAATTCGTTGGTGCAAAGTGGTGTCTAAAGCACTGAGGCACCCGTGCGTTCAACTCTTTTCAGTCCGAAGCCCAGCTCACCGAACTCAGACAATGACCTGACGCAGTGGCGGGACAGAGCTGATGCCTTTGCCGGTTGGCTTGTGCGTGACAATTTCGGCTTGTGGAAGTTGGCATCATAGTGCCAGCATGTACATTTGACTGGCCAGATCTTGCATTCGATTGCGCAAGTTTGGGTTTAGCGTCTTCTTATGTTCATGTTGGCTCGTCCAAACCCCGGACCCACGTAGGTAGGTTCTCAGGCCTTGCAATCAATAGTTGCCTGATATTCCCTAAGAGCTGGGCTTGAAAGGTATCTGAAGAAAGGGGTGGGTGAAGGAGTGCGGGAAGCTCAGATCATTCTCAGCAAGGGCTTTGGAATGTCGCTGCATATCATCATGGACGCTGCCGTTCGCTGTCGGTTTCAGAAGAGGCTTGGCAGGCAAGATGCGAAAACACATCTCAACAAGCACCCAGGTACACGCAAATCTTCACAGCTGTGCGACCTCCGCTTTTGAGCTGAAGCCTTAGCGCATTGTTAATCTCTGCTTTAGGGCAGCACTCTGAACTCCACTCGTGCCAGAATGTTACATGGTATGCACAGTCAGTGCTGTAGCGTGCCCAGACCCTGAAGTCAGAGTATGTGGTTCGGCTCACCCTATTATCTCATCCGCCATGTTTACCATGGGCATGGAGTGGATTGCTGTCTGCCCTGGTCCCTCATTACAAGACCTTTCAGTTCGGTCAAGACAAGAACGAATTCACCCACACCCCCAACTGGTGTAGGGGCACCCAGACCAGAGTAGCTGAGGATCCTTGATCAAAATGCAAACCTATCTGGTCGCTGCAGGCCAGATCCGTGAGAAGCGCCGCCAGCTGGAAGGAGCCATGATGCCGCCTCCGGTGCCCAAGAAGAAGTCTGAGCCTTAGCAGCCTTAGCACTTGGAATGCAAGCTATTTTTGGTTTGAAATAAACGAGAGTGACCTTACCCAACTCCATGCACACAAGCTCAGAATTGGGCCTGTGTAGGATGCCGTGGGCGACTGCATGGCAATTCAAATGCTGAACCAATTCCGCCCAGCATGACGTGCCATGCAAGGGCGCGCCCCGCGAACACCAGCCGATTACCACCTCCGGCGCCGCTGCAAGCGCCAGGGGCTGAAACGTGTAGGATGCAATTTCAGAAGTGCTGGATTTTCGGGAATGTCCGCTACGAATGAGTTCGGAAGCTACTTACGGTGTGACAGGGAGGCGCCCGCAAGATTTGCGCTTTTCTCCTACCTTGGTACCTTGGGCCAAGCCCAGGCCACGCAAGGCAGCCTCGGCTGCCTCGACAACCCCGCGGAAGGCTTGGCTCTGCGTGGGTTGAGGTTTCGTATAACGTAGTTGTCCTGATCTCTTTCTGACCTGCCACTAGCTCTGAGGAGGGTTCGCCAGATATCAGGTAGAGGCAAGACGACAAGGTGCTCTTAAACCTCTCCTCCTTTGCTGCCATTCATTGGTGTAGCATGTGCACATGCATACAAGCGCATCTAAACAACAAAAAATATATATATATATATATGTGCAAGCAGCGAAATGGCAGCCTTTTGTGGCAGTACTGCAGGAGGTAATGAGTGCAAAGAGCTGAGGAAGCGATACCTGATCCCAAAAGCCATACCCCCAAGTTCCCTGAGGAAGCGATACCTAATCCCAACCAGAGCCTTTGAATTTAGCCGCCCGCTCATATGTTTTGTTTAACATTGCATCAGGCTGCCCAGTTCCCGCCGGCTGCCAGGCAGTCGTGTCAACTCCCAAGCTTTTTGCCATTCTTGTAGCTTCTGTACTGTTAGTGGGGCTAGACGGTCGGTCACTCACTTTTGAATGTTGTGGTTGAAGGCTTCGCACACTCCCGCGGCAACGCTACCAACAAAAAAGGTGTCCGCGCAAAATGATGGTGAGGCCTAAAGACACCTTGCAAGCAAAACCAATGTGAGGTAATGAGCTCGCCTGGAGATTGAAACATAAGTTTGTGTGCCGTTTGGTCACGAGCTTGTACAACGTGGATGCACGTGATAGCCTTGCCGCCTTGCCCTACTCCTGAGAGCCAAAGCTTTGTGAAGCAACCTTAGCTATATAAAAAAGCGCCATGCAGAATCTCCCTGTGGCCAACTAGATGAATCCTTGTGGTGCTGAGTCCTGGCTGCGACGCAGTTCTTCGACCCAGCAGACAGCGCAGCTTGCCTTCACCATTTGCAGTGATTGAGTAGCCTTGCAAATGTGGATTGCAGGGTGTTTGCCTGCCAACTATTTCTCAAGTGACACAGCCTGATGACCAGGCTCATGGCGACGAAGGCTGGTGGCAGACCCGTAGCGAAATTCATGTGGCCACAGTGCTGGTTTGCCCGGGTGGTCAGAAGGTGGTACGCACACAGTTCAAGTAGAAGCCTGGGAACAGGCTAGAGACATTTGATAAAGGCGTCTAGTGCCTTCTGGGTTTGATTTGGCAAACGTTTTTTCCATCACATACACAGAGCTTGCGCCTGGACCTTGCGTGTCCCGTAAAATCTTAAAGTGCAAGATGCCGGCGTTATTAGCCTCCCCATCTATGCCCTCAGATGTCCTGGCCAACCCCTATAGTAGGCACCAACAATTTCTCCCATGGACAAAAGGCGGCAGCTGCTTGTGGAAGCTGGGGCCCTAGATTTCGGATCCGTGAAGCAGTGCTAGCGGTGGGCTATGGGATTTGTTGGCCGAAGGCTTTATTTTGACGATTTGCTGCATAGGCCTTGCTAAATGCCCGCCCTTCGATTATGCGCTCTATCGGTGGGTTCCGCTTAAACCTTGACCCTAGATTGTGATGTTGTGTGCGAGACCTCTCTGTGACCAGCTTCCTAATCTGGATGTTGCACATACTGATGCTGACCAAGCGAATGGTTCTGCAAGGAATGGCTGCATGGCCCGAATGAGGAGGCGCGAAGGTTTCAGCATGTTACAGCCAACTGCGTCTGGCTCCTGCCCTAAGAAGACTCCCATCACATGCGCACCCCAACCTCCAGCACCACACGCCAGCCTCAAAGTAGCAGATCTCCTGTTCTCAAGGTCCCACATGCATGGACACGCTGTTTGGACATGTAGCCTGTTAGGCACGAGCGGTGCATCTACGGGGGCCGAATGCAGTGTGAGTCCCAGCCGTGCCGTGTTGAGCTTCAGAATTTGCACTTCCATATGCACCACGCTACGCTCTGTTCAACTCAAGGAGCTACTCGTACGCTCAGCATTCAGGTATGTTGCAGTGTGAAGTGGGCGGTGCAGGATTCGCATGGCTGCATGCTGCTTGTACTCCACCCATTTACAACTAGCCTGGCTGCAACCTATGAGGGGGTCTTCAAGGCAGAGCTTGAACCATGCCAGGGATTGGACAGTAATCATAATATCCAAGTGGGGTGACTTTAGCCGACCGTCCATCTCCATCAGTGACTAAGAGTCCTTTATTCCCGGCATATAGCCTTGCCTAGAAACGGCCAAATGAAGAGGATGGCTCTTCCTAAATGATTCGCGACATCCACAGGCCTAGTGTGATCTCACTGGTGGATCGCGTGTTGATCGGCCCGTTGCCTCAGGAAGGGGTTTGGATTCTGTGTGTTCTGTACAGGGACGCGCTGTAATGGTTGGCCAGTCGATTGGCGGACTGCAAAGGACAAGAGGAGTTGCTTGAAGGGCTTTTTCTGCCGACGCCTAGGTCAAACCTGCCTGTACCGAAGTGAGTCTCACATTACCCTGCTGTGGAAAACTGGTGTCTCAGAAAACCAAAGCCCTGTCGCAGCAAAGGTCGGGGAGAGGCCTGTGATGCGATGGCCTTAACCTTGCTCAAGCGCCTTCCAACCCTGCAGCCTGATTGGTTTTGATATGTTTTGATGATGTACGCATGCTCTATGCGATCCAGACCCCGTTTCAGGTCATCCTTGATTCATCCCTGACTCCGCAGATGATCTCGCCGCAGCCTGTGAGATTGGTGGGCGACAGGTCTGAGAGGGATGCAAAGTAAGCCCGCTAGTCAGCGCAGATGCAAAGGCGGACGGCTGCGCTTCTTGCTTGTGAGCTCTGTGTGCCCTGAGGCGATCGCACGCCGTCGTGACGGTCGAGGATGAAAACTGCATGATCGAAGCCTCTTGCCTTCAAGACGACTGCCCCGAACGTCGGCGGGCAACATGTGAGCTTGCGACCTGCAAATACACGTTATCATTTGTAATGCATTCAGTTCACATCAACCCTGAGCCTCCAAACTTCTGGATTTTGTGTTCCAGGGGCTCGTGCGGAGGATTCAGAGGGTGTACTGCCCACATTCCTGCGTCTTTTGGATCGTGATTTTCCCCAATGCTTCGCAAGCTGACGTAAGAATGCCAAGGACCAGGGCTCTCTGAACGGAGTCCACGTCAACGGCACCCGCATTAGCTCGAAGCAGGCCGAACCCCAGCATTATCAGGTTTAGTTTTCGGGGATTGTTTCTCGTAAGTGTAAGCAAATGCCATGACATGAGACGTCCATTAGCAGAAGCCATGACGCCAGGCTGCAAGATATGCATAATGGTGAGCGTATGCGTAGCAAACATGCGCCAGCTCGCTGCCAGCTGCCAGACTTTAATTGCTGATGGCATGTTTTCATATTTTCTTGTGAGATAAGACGTCTCACAGGCCAAAAGATCTACTGAGTTCTTAGAGAAATTGACCACCGCAGTTATCGATTGTACAGAGCTACCTATTCTGCACATGGGTAGTTCCCAAAATTAGGGTCCTGTTTCGGTATCCCTAGATATTCAGCGCCGTAATATAATAAGCTATAACCAAGAGGGGCTCATGGCTCAAACCCTAACCCCTATATTCCCTTATCTATTCCCTGATATAACCAAAAGGGGCCACTTTGCACACTTGGCTTCCAGGCCCTGAAGCATGGCGACATTGTTACCTTCGGCGTGCCGTCACCGCAGCCTGAGCTAGACACCCAGGGGTTTTGCAAGAACAGATATGGGGATTTCCCAAAATTAGGGGGTATGTTTGAGGGGTCCCAATAGTAAGGATTATAGTACTTTGGGACTACATTGGGGTTCCTGTATTTTGGGGTAGTACCAAATTCCATAGACGTATAGCGGTTGGATAGCACAGTGACATGTTTATCATCTGGAAGATGTTGTATCATTGTATCCAGGGATCTTCCAGCATCCACACGGCTCTCAAACGCCCCTGACACATTTTTGGCTGTCGGAGTTCATGCAAAATACCATGATTGTCATTGTGCGCGAGTGCGGACGATGCACGGCTTGACGTGTTCAGTTTTGAAGATCAGCGATGGAAGTTCACTGGCAGATTGTATCAGGTTCGACTACATCTTCGAGATGCGCAGCTGAAAGCTTTGGCAGATGCTAGATCAGCCCTTGCTCAAGCTCAAGGTCATCTTTTACTGTAGCGGTAATGCTGATCAGCTGAGCAGCGCGCAGGGGATGAAGACCGCTGGGTCATGTCAAGGCAGTTGTTTCGCACGTCATCGTGCCGCTTAACGCGGTAAGTTTGAAACAGCTTCGTTGCGCACGGAACGACCGGAAGGCATGCCAAAACTATGAAAGGGGCCTTCTGAGCCCCATTTCCGCATCAGCTGCCTGTGATGATATGCGTGGGCCAGGTATCGTCAAAGTATCTCCAACAATTTAAGAGTCCAGATGCCAACCGCCTTGACGGGGTTCAACCTCCACGGGGTAGTGGAGACCTGTTTATGTTTGCGCGCGTCGCGTAAACATTTTCTCTCCCTCACTAGAAGACAGCAAGAAAGCAACGGCCCCAAAGGTGGTGTGTAAGAAGTGAGTTCCATAGTATTCTAGATATATGTGTGGCATGGCAAGCCTTGGCAAGTAATGTGGGGCCTGCTTTAGTGTTGGGCTTCCCTCTTCAACAATAGGGCCCGCAGAAAAATAGGAATTACGGTCTCTCAAAAACCAAGTCAGCCTCCCACGTTTCTGAGGTCACATGTGGAGTGATTTAAAAGGGAGAGTTGGGAATCTTTTCTCTTTTTTAGGGCCCCGAAATCAAAACACATTGAAGCGGACCTTACGTCATTACCCCTGATCCTGAGTAAGTCGGCCCAAAAATACATAGCGGACCTCAAGGCAAGTGCTTTTTTTGGTTTGTTGGCTGCTGTGTAAATATCAGAGGGCTCAAGAGGTGGGGTATGGGAAATAAGCCCCAATATAGTAGAGTATAGTAGAGTATATCCTAGGGGTCCTTTAACCCACCTACCTTCATCCACTTTTTGAGCCCCCTAAACAGACCGAGTGCAGATCCTAATGTGACATCTCCTTCTCGGGAACATCCTGAGAGCGTGAGGGAGAGAGCATGGATTCGTCCTTGTAGACTGACTTCAAGGGTCCAAGGCTAAGAAATTCAAAGGATGAGCGGCTGCCTTCAGACTTGAATGGGGAACTGAAGGGTGCAGAGCCAGGTTGGCTGGAATCTTTTGCAGGTTCAGGACTTGTCCATGAAGTAAACAAAAAAACTCCTTCAAAAGGCAAATCGCTTAGCCTGGGGCTTCAAAGGTTATTGCTCGCTAGTTCAAACGGAACATAACACAACCAAACAATAGCCTTGGACCCTTCTGGGCTCAGCAAGAACAGGTGGCTGCAGGTCTACGCAGCTCAGGGGCCGCGTTGCCTGCACCATCCGCCCCCTCCCGAAAGGGTGGCAAATTCTATGCAATTTCTCGGCTGAGCTGAAAGTTCAGCAGGTACAGCTGCTTAGGACGACAGGCAATAGCCTCAAAGTTGTCAGAGTCCAGGAGGGGTGCGCCAGTGTTAAGCATTGGTAAAGCGGCGTGACTTCCTGCAGGAAGTCTCTCTAAGATTTCTTTGGAAGTGGGGTGCCAGCATCATTGTGCTCATGTTTTACACCAGTCGGCAGGATGTCCATATAACTCGTATATCCACAATCACAAGAAATGCTCAAGCACAACACAAGACAGCTAAGTGTTGTTCCTTTTACCAGCAGCTCCAAGGCCAAGGTTCTTCTTCTCTCCGAACACTTATAGGCTGCTTACTGGGATAGTGGGCACGATTCACAAGCTGCAATCTCTGTAAGGTACAGGAGTTGTAGCCCGGGTGGTCTGCAACTAAGGTTTGGGCTTTGGCCAAAGTGTCATCCACAGCCTCAGATGTTGCGGAAGTGGTGCCGCCCTTGGAGGATGACTGTCAAGCTGATGTGAGCTGTAGCCGCCTAAACTCCTTCAAGGGGTGTCACCTCGTGGAAATTCTATAGGGGAGTAGGATAGG
The DNA here is from genome assembly GCA_905231905.1 of Symbiodinium pilosum. Taxonomy (NCBI): domain Eukaryota; class Dinophyceae; order Suessiales; family Symbiodiniaceae; genus Symbiodinium; species Symbiodinium pilosum. The sequence continues at coordinate 26,985 of CAJNIZ010027335.1, forward strand.
GGTTATGAAGGGGGATCTTAGGAGTTTAGACTATAGCTCATATGGTCGCACATTATCCAATCCCAAATGGACACCTTGCCCCCCGCCTCTTCCAGAGTCCATCGCAGATGCGTAGGAAGTGCTGTTGGCTAAGCGTTCCGATCAGCAAGCTGCATCAGACAACCAAGGTCTCTCTCACCATGTGCCGGGTCAGCGAGCTCGCGCCGCAGCACGTGGCCAACGTTGCTTGGGCCCAGTCCTTGGTCCCCCAACTTGCGTTGGAGGCTTGCCATGCCAGCAGGCTTGGCATGTGCAGCCTCATATTTTGCAGTACATACTCCTTGAAGATTTATGTGGGAGCCCTTTGCCCAGCACTTGAAAACTTGAGCACTGAGGCCATTGCCAAGATGTCGGCGAGTAATGATGAGCGATGCCAGGTCTTTGCCAAGCGAGAAACTTAATGCATTCAATTACGACATAGTTTTATGGTCCTGCTGGTGTCATCAACCAGAACATCACGAAATCATCACCACCTCGGGACAAGAAGGAGGAGTTCTGCGTTTGCGGCCTTCATATTGAACCATTCCAGCGGCAGCATACCTGCATAGCTTTATGAGACGCGCTACTTGCCAAAGGCCCGCCTGGGATTACCAAATGCAGTTCAAGCCACAAGAAGCGTCTGGCACCAAGCATGCCGCTTTGGAGTTTCAAGCTGCATGACTGACTTTTGATTTTGACTTGATGCAGGTAGCTCAGATAAAACCGCAAGCTGTCTAGTCACCACTTCTTCTGAGTTTCCGTCAGGTGCTTCGGAATAGTCAAGACTTGCCGGGCTCACCTGAACCTAAAGAATTCTCCCCCACGACCAGGTGCAACTTGCTTTGGGTCAGGCACTCAGTGTCAGGCATTCCTTTCTGGCTGCGAGCCCGTGCCGCAGAAGACTGTGAATGTTGCGCATTGAAATCTATCCCACGGTTAGCTTCTACGATTTGTCCGTGTTCAGCAAACTTGTTACCTCTAAATCTGGCCGTGCCTTTCCCGAGTGCAAAGCTGGAATTGGCCCCTCAGGCCTTTGCTGCAACGACCGTCCATGTGGGACTGGCTGGCAAATTTTAGTGTGAGCACTGCTTCACAAAGCTGATGATACGCAAGAACAGCAGTTCGTCATGGATGGGGCAAATCTCAGCCTTCGTCCACTCGGCCCAGCGGCTTCAAAAGCTTCACCCGGTCCATACCTTCGCCAGGGGAGGCTCAGATGGCCAAAACTGTTGCTGCGCTCAGCACGCAGCTTCTCAAGCAACTGGGACGCTGCAATCCGCAGGAACCGGTGTCGCACCTTGCTATTGAGAGAGTGCGTAAGGCGTAAAGCCATGTAAAGCCCATTTGAATACAGTCAGGCACCAGGGCCAAGTGCGCTTCAAAACTGCTTGGGTGTGGGAGTATCGCAGGACCACGCCAACTTCATGTGGGCCTCAGTGGTGCTGTCGGCAGCTGATAAGCTCTGATCTCAGCTGTTCAAGCCATGAGCACTTTTTTTTGGTGTATAACCTGCAGTTGAAAAGCAGGGACTTCTCGCAGAGAAAGTACAGACAAGTGGAGTCACAGGATTCACTTCGTCTGAGGCATGTCAGTCCAGTGAAGCAAGAGGCAAGTTTTACTGTGATAGTTGACCCGGCGCCAGAGTGGTAATCAAAGCAACAAGTGCAGCTAGTTTGTGCTTTGCAGCATTGATGTATGCTTGCACCAAGGCGCCTCGCTGATGAAGTGGCCGAGTCTGTGCGCCCAGCATGTTTGCAGCCTGTCGAAGCTTTTGTGATTGCACTTCTGCTGCAGGAGGCTTGGGCAGAGAGTGTCGAGCCTTCCAAAGCTTCTCTGAGCCCAAAGCTCTACAGATGTTCAGTTACAAATCAAGTCCCTCTTTCGCCAACCGTTTGCCTTCGAACTTGTGTTGCGCCCGCCAGGCAAGTCGTCAGATCCACGAGTTTGGGGCCACACAGCTGTAGCCATCCCAGACCGGCCAGGTAGTCAGGGGTGGGTTCTTGAGGATTCAGCTTTGGGAGGATGCAGCTTGGCTGCAAATTTGCATCAAACAAGTGTGTGCGGCGTGTGCATGTAGAATCTCGTGGTAGCTGTGTGCTTGAAACTGCTAGTGCCCCAATGAAGGCAATTTTAGAAGGGAAGTCCTGAAGAAGGCATGAAGTGTCTCTGTCAGTTACTCATTGTTGCGAATTGAATGGTCTCCATTACACTTCTGTGCTTAGCATCCTAATTTCTAACTCGCAGGTCCCATAGCCATGGTTGCCATCACAACTCCTGCAACTGTCATATATGAGCGTTTCTGAATTAGCGGTCGACCATGTATACTCCAAATCCTGTATTATGGCCTTGACTGAAAGCACCTGTAGTGTTGCCACAGCCAATACCATCTACCAAGACCCTGCAACTACCCCTTGCTAAGGCCTGTGTGCATGGGAAGCACGCATCATGGGGGATCCCATATACAGCTCCAATGAGATGTACTTGGAGGGGCTAGGTGCATGGTTACATCAGCTATTTGGCAGAGGTCCGCCTTGGTGTGGGCAATGTCCAAAGGAGCCTTCCAAGAGTCTCCTGCTCAGTCAATCCTATTGCGTCACTAGGTATGTTAGGAAATGTTATGCCCAAAGTTTTCTTATAATGTATACTTACGATGGGGGATCACACTAGAGCTTCTGGTAGTGTGTGCGCAGACCCTGCATCCATAACCGAAGAGGCAACAGGCGTGTTTGCCTGTAAAATGCCGTCCAAGCTGCTGCTTTAAGATTTGAAAGCAGCTCCGGGAGCTGTGGAACAAGGGCCTCCATAGCCTAGGCTAAGCCCTCAGGATGTTGGCTCCTATTTACAAGTCCCTTTTTGAGGGTCCCTACTATGAGGACGAGTATTTTGGTGCCTATTTACGGGAAGCTGCCAAGTCTTGTGACAGCCTTTACCTTCCTATTGTCGGCCACCGTGCCTTCCAAACGTGTGCCTTCAAGTGTACTGAAGACACAGGCCTTGGCATTCTATACACGTCCTGGTTGCTTGTAGGGAATAAGGGGATATAATCCCTATACATCCCTACATTATATATTCCCTTATTCCCTACTAATTCCCAGTAAGTACAGTAACTAGCGCAGGCCTAGCCTTTTTCGCTCGGCGGCTGCCTGGCTCGCGGAAGAGAGGCATACTGCGGGCAAGTAGGCAATCAGGGAAGATAGTATAAAGGGATTCTATAGCCCTTATTTCCTACAAACAAAGAAGTAACAGGGGAGTTATGCAGATTTTGTTTGACAGGATCCATGACAAGGGAACAGAATTAGCATCCCCTTCCCCAGAATGGTGAGATCCGCAATGCAGGTCTCGAAGGCACCAGCAATCTTTCTTTTTGCTCAAGCGGAGCATGGTATTGAGGCTCGCTGAAGAGGAATCCACGGTCAGCTGTTGCTGCCGCGTGAAAATGTTCGGCCTAGTTGATGTACATGGTAACAACATAGGCCCCAGGTGTAGAAGATGTTCTTACCCCTGCGAACATGCGTGTTGTGTACCCGGGCAAGACTTTGGGTCTCGCTCCGCCTCGTGCAGGAACATGACATCCCTGGGTGTGCAGCTCAGACTGCCAGAACTTTGGGCTAGCAAACCAGACAAGGAATGCACATTAAGATTCCTGCCCCAGCTTTCTCGTAATGTCGGGTCCTGATTAGTGCGGGGGCCCACCTCGCCAGACAAAAATGTGTCCCTATTTAATGGAGAGGGGGGGGTACCCCGAAACAATCCATGGTTTCTTCGTTTTCATTGAAATTCAATAGGATGGATCAGGATCGGCTCGGATCCTAGGTTTAGATTATATAGATTCAATAGGATGGATCAAGATCGGCTTCGAGAACACATCAGAAGGGTTTCGGAAGGCATTCAGAGAGGTTTGGGAAATTCAGAGGATTTCAGTTTTCAGAAACCTTTCAGAAGGCTTTGAGGAGAATTCTGGAAAGGATCCGGAGATTTCAGATCTTGAAGGCGTGGCTTTTGAATGCTGAGCCTTTAAATTCAAAGGGTTCAGCTTTCTGCTATCTGACGGATAATTAAGGGACCCCAAATCTTTCGTATCATTGAGGATCCGGCCAGTTGCTGGACTACCCCTTAGGAAAAATGAATGCTAGGCCTCCTCGAATAAGTGGTCTCATAAGAAATCGATAGTTTTGGACCTGGCTTGGAACCTTAAAATCCAGAGTTCTGAGGTCCTCAAAATTCGGAGGTTTGAGGTTCTGAAAGCTCTGGACAAGGGGCTCTAGTCTAAATAACAAAGGCCCTAAACTAAACACCGACTGCCTGCCATGCTTTTCAAAGTAAATAAGGCTTATTCATTGTAGTCACTTATTCTCAGAAGTATTTTTTCTGGCCGCGCGACTTTGCACAATTAAGGGACCCCAAACGAACCTAGGGGGTGCTGAATAATTTCGACGAAACGCACAATTAGGGGACCCCACACTAATCCGGATCCAACATTATGTCTGTCCTTGTTCAACATCGCTAGTCAGTCTCGCGTTTGGGAAGTGAGTCAGCGACCTAAGTTGAACTCTGAGGCACTCAACATGTTGCGAATGTGCTGTGGTCGTTTGCTGTCGCAAGCTCAGAGTTCAAGAGCCCTGGAGTCCAAGTCAGCGTATCATATACATTATTGTGAAGCAAGGGTTTTGGCCCCTTGGAATCTCGCTTCGGCTCCGCCCATAGCCCAAGGTGGCACATCAATCCCCAGAGGAGGCCACTGATTGGCATGCTGGCTTCTTTATGCTGTGCCTTTTTCCTCAAGGATCATAAAAGTTCTGGGCTACACACAATATGCTTTCCGGCAGGAAGTAAGACGCCCTGTTTCTGACATGTCTCGCCAGGTAACCAAATTGGTTGACAAAGGTGTGGTGCTGGCCGCTGAGTGGGGACACCCAACTTGGATAGATGAGCATCTAACAAGAAGTTCCTAGCAAAGCCAGGGTCACTGGGATCATATATGGATAGTGGTTTTATAGTTGGGAATCAGGGAATATGTCTTTTTGTTTTGTGCCATGTGGCAAGGGCAGCCCTGGCCGAGAAAACAAGAGTGGCTGGAATTGACCGCCCCCCCGTATCTTGGAAAAACAAGGTCTGTAAGTTGGATAACGCCACACTCATGAACAGTTGGATTTACATGGTAATATAACTATACAGAGCCCTTCATATGACCCTAGTAGAGTATAATAGACTGTTAATGGGTGGGGCAGGACCCAATGTGCAAGGATACAGGTTTAGAGCTGCAGGGGCTTTCTCGGTAGGGACTTTCCGGACCAGGGTGTGAGCTTTTCATCTTTTATTCTGGTCTCTTTGTTGCAAGGGTTTAGAGGTCTGAAACCAATCAGAGCTCAGTTTGCTAAGTTTCAATCAGGTAAATCAATGGCAACGATACGCAGCCTATTTGGCGCTTTTGGGGCCTACCTAAGGCTAGTTGCCCAACTTCATAGGTTACTTCAACCCAAAGTGGCGCAAAATGATTAGATAAAGCATTGGCTTTCTTGGCAGGGTTTACTCTCTCTAAGCTTTTGTGAAAACCCAGCAAACCATGCAGAATACACTTCTTTTGACGCTTGAACTCAGCGCCCGAGGCGAATTTTTTTTCTTCTGTCCCAACGTCTCAAGTCCCTCCTGCAAGCATGGGCAAGGATTTCAAAAGCAGCTCATGTTTCTGCTGACCGAGAAAAGGTTCCGGACGCAAGAGCTGGCCGGCATCATTTGGGCGGCAGCAGGCGCTCCTGCCTTGATGCAAACATCTCAGCATCAATGGAACTGCTATTCTATGTGCCAAAAGCAGGGATAATCGCAACAAGGATTTATGTCCGGCACATACCCACGAGGGCGAGCGCTCCGAAGCCTGAATGAAGAACTTTGGAAATATCACAACATGTGATGGAAGCTGGTTCAGAGCCCTGCAAACATTGCTGAGCATGCACAGAATTGTTGTGGCTGGGTTTGATGCCGTTATGTCTATGTAAAGTACAGGTGCCATCGCACCAGAACTGCAGGTAGGGCTCAAAGGATAGTGTGTTGAAGCATTCCCTTGGGATCTTCGTCTGCACTGAAAAGACACTAGGGGTCGCAAGAACAAGAGAACCCCAAGCCCGTGTCCGTTAACCAGAGAAGGAATTTGACTATAGCTCACGTGAGATGTTTTTTAAGATTCTGGGGTGCCGTGTTGCAGAACTGGGTAGATGGCTATCAGCAGTCCTTATTCGAATCCTAACTTCGATTGGCCTCCCTGCGCATGAAAAGTCCCGGAAATGATCGAACGTGCATCAAGACGTGCTTGTCAGTTGGCAGCTGGTCATCGCAGAGAGACCTCCTAGGCGCCAGCGTTTTCTGATGGACGGAGATGACAAAAAGACAGCCGTCTGACACAGAAAGCATGCACGGTCATTTCGCTGGTCGGGCCATGGTATCGTCAGGCGGCATGAGATGGAGTGTGGGAAGTTGAGCAGACTTCGTAGACCTGCGGTGTGGGTCCAGATTCCCTTTCACTTTCACCCAGCCCTGTATGACTTAGAAGTAGCTGCTCGATTTCGGAAGGCCACGCTTCATTTTCCGGAAAACATCAGCTTGGCAGTTCGATTCATTCAAGTTTGTTTTGATTGGTGCTGGGCTCTGACAACCTGTTCAAGCCCTAACTTTGCTAAAGACCTCACAAAATTCCTGCTGGGCCCTCGTTAATCTTCGGGACACCCCCAACAGCAGGGGAAACAGAAACTTGGCAAATTTAAGCGTCCTCTGTTTCTGAGGACTCTTGGGGATTGATTTGAATGGGATGATGGATGGTCTGGGACCCCAAAGCCGAAACAGATTACAGCGGGCCTTCTATCAGGATTATCTGGCCTGATCCTCTTTAAGGCGGCGAAAACACATCTTGGGGGCGCTTCACTAAAGGAGGTCTAACATGACCAGGATAGGGTGAAGGTTCGTCCAACGGGTTTACCACCAGACTCCAATGCTGCAGCCCTTTGACTCACATAGAGAGAACTGCTGCGTGAGTTGGAAGTCAATCCTTACATGGACCCCAGAACCGCCCCCATAAAAGACGGAAGTTGGAAAGTCAAGTTCCAGGCCGAAAGCGCTCGCAATAAAATGATTCAGTTGACATTAAAACAAAGCCTGGGAGCTGGCAGGAGCCTTATCGGAAGCTTCGACAGCCAAGGTCGGACAGATCATTGAGAGAGTCAGGATTCAGAACATTACCAGAGGGGCTTGCAAGCTTTGCTTCTTGAGGCACTTCAAGCCTCGATGCTATGACAAACCGAAACATACATGTAGCTGGAGCCGATTTTCCGCCAGGCCCCGCAGTTCCGAGCGGACGAGTTGGCATCAGTGGCAGCATCTGCAGCGAGGCTGATGGAATCATGGGCTGTTGTGGTTCCGAGTTCCGAACGTGTGCAGAGGGCTTGTACCTCAGCTTGGGAGTAAAGCCTAGCCTTCCATTCATTCCCTGAGCGTGCAAAGGGTTATGAAGCAGGCGTTGAACTCTCAGTCTCATGCCAGGCTTGGCCAAGACACCAAGGCCTTGAAGCGTGCATTGTTTCAGCCGCGGTCCTACTGAAGGTCTGCCAGAGATAGGATTGAGCTCGCAATATAGCCAGCAGGGGTTTCACCTTTGCCCCATCTCCCGACACGTTTTGGGCTCCCAACTTGGACTTGAGAATTTAAGGCCAAAAGCCGAATCCCGCAGCTGCTGTCCGGCTCTGGTTTTGAGATTCTCTCTCCCCCCCGTCAATCACCATGGGCGCTGATGGAAAGGGCGACTTCTCTCGCATTGCTGCACCAGTCGTGGATCTATTCAACTGGCATTTTGCATGGCCAGTTAAGTTACGGGTACAGTACAGCTGCCTGTGAGAAATAGCTGGTAGCATATACATGGGTGGCAAATTGCGGAGCGCTGAACTCACGTCGCATTCGGCTCGTGGGGATCTGAGGCAAGGGTGGCAACGGCAAGGGCTGGATGCCCTACAACTTCATGACGATGATGAAGGCCTGCTGAGTGCTGTTCGTTTCAACCCTTCGCTGGGGCAAGTACTGTGCCACGTCCTTTGCAACGTAAGACGCATTCATGGCGGAACATGTGCAGTAAACCCTACCAGGCTCCGCAAAGGTTGCCACAAAAAATTAAGAGCAAGCTATGTGAATCTTGAAATCTCTCTTAGCCTGTAAGCCCCCTAGGCATCTCGAAAGCATGCAGGGCTGTTGGACTTGAAAGTCTGAGGTGATGATGGGGAAGGGAAAGGGCAAAGGAAAGCAGCCTCTTGCCGGCATTTGAGGCCACATTCTCGAGATTTGGCATACTTCTGGCTTGGCAGCACAGTGCCACAGCAAATTCAGGTTCCGTGTGCCGGCAGACAAGAAGGTCTGGACTTTTGGCTGCACTCCTCATCTTGATCAGGAATGATCTCACGTCCTGAGCAGTTCTGCTGGACTCTGGCGGCAACGATTCCTCACAGACAATGTTGGTGCAATCCAGGACCCCAATGTGCGGCAAAAGTCTTTTTTCCTTCAAGTGAAGTTTTGCCGATTTGGGCAACACGCAGAGGGCTTATGGACTTGCATGGGTGGACACAGTTCTTGGCTTTTGCCTTGTCGTCGTGAGCGTCTTGAGCCTTTGCTAACTGAGGATTGGCGGATGGCCTCCTGAGTCGACCAGCGTCGAGACTAACAAGAAACTGAAGGAACCACGGCCAGCTGAAGTTCTGAAGTTTGTGGGAAGCTGAAATGAGTCTGAGTGGATTCAGGGTTACCCATGTAGAATGGGCCAGGATTTTTAACGAACGCTTCAGCTCCAGACAGTGCGTTCACTGACTCCTGGCGAACGCCGTGTACGGTCAAGGAGTAGTGCTTCAGGCTTCAGAAGACTCAAAATTTACCCAATAGATGAGGAGCACATGTGCCAAGCTGGCGAGTGCATCTGGGCAGAGGTTGGCTGGAAGGGGGAAGGCGCGGCTTCCAATCGAGCATCATGAATAGAGGCTTCTGCAGGGATGATGGGCAGAACATGTTTGTTTTAGTGGTACCGGGTTCCACGGTCAAGAGTACACCTAGTGGGGTTGTATCATAACCCCGCTTGTTTACGTTATGTAAGGAGTATCTTGAGATAGCGTTTGACCTTTAAAACGATAAGGAGTAGACAAAAACGGTAAGGTTCAGTCTTGTAGTCGTCGATAAAAGAAGAAGGTATATGTATATATACATATAGTAGTATTCTGATGTGCCCTCATTATTTCATGCTGGCCCCTCCGCACTTGACCAGTACTGGCCCCAGATCATGGGAACACGAGGGGCCAAAACGATAGCACAACAATATCAAAAACGATAGGGTTGGATTCACGAAAGGCCGTTTTGAAGGAC
>CAJNIZ010027335.1:36483-102811 GCA_905231905.1 Symbiodinium pilosum
TAACAAAACGATACCAAAAACGATAAGGTTGGATTCACGAAAGGCCGTTTGGAAGGACCAGCTGCACCAGTAAGGGCTAGCACTACTTGCACTATTTGCTGTATTGAAAGAGAGAGTCCATGAATTCCCGCTACATCTCCTACTCTTACGAGAGTCAGAACTTCCTGACTAATGGTTGTTTTTGTTGACAGCTAATTGCTCGCAGTGTAATACTTGGAAAAGCAAGGAAGCCCCAAACACAGTAGAACGATAAGGAGTAGAAAAAACGATACGGTTCAATACGGGCTTTTTCTACAACCTGTAGTGGCACTGGAGCATTGAGCTTTTGTGTGGCACGTTCGAAATTTCTTGGCTGTGGTTTGATGTACAGTCCTGCGGCGTGCAAAGCTTCAAGCCCAGCCCTTGTGCGGAGGCCACGCAGTCTATAAGACTCCGGAGGAGTGTCAGAACGCGCCGCTTGGATCCGCTTGGTCTAGCGCAGATTTCAATTATCTCACTGTAAGATGTGAGGTACAAAATGTCAGGCTGTATAGCCCAAGACCAGGCAGAATCTGGGTTCTGGAAAAGAGCTGGCTCATCAAGTTGCCATGAAGCCCAGGATTGCTATGCTCAACGGCAGCATGTTCGAGGGGCACACTCTCCAAGTGGTCACTTGGCTGAGCCTGAGGGTCTCCAGCTGGAAAGAGCGGGAAGCAAGAGCACTTCCATCCATCACTGAGCCAGACATCGCAAAGAGTTGCTAAATTGCCGGGTGCCTCTGTTGAATTCAAGTTCCTTGCCGAGTTGGATGCTGCCTGCCCAGGACGTGTGGACCAAGAAGAGCCATGGTTGCACAAGGGATTGATTCAGCTAACTCGGGGACGCGCTGAGCCTTTCTTAGAAGAAGCTTTCATGACCAACATCAGCAAATGTTGCTCCCTGCCTGCTGTGGGGAGGACCTACCACCGAACACTTAGAGAAAACTTTTTTTAAGCGCGCCCCAACCAATTTGAGATATTGGTAGATCATTGTACGGGTGGTTGTAGAATCAGTAGCAGTGGTGGGTTTTCGTGAGGGCTGCGGTAGCGGCAAACGTTTAACATGTTAGAGGGTATCCTGATTTAAACCAGTTGCAACTTCTGCATAGAACGCTAACGAAGCGCTTCTTTGAGCTGTAAACTCTCCACAGAGACTGCTTTGATCTGTTACTGCTCAGGGATCCGGTGCCAACTGCCTGAGCCGACTTATCAGCATAGAGAGCGCCAAGGGATTGGGACAGGCCTAGGGCGCATCGTGTCGTAGCGATCATGGAAGGCACAGGAAGAACAGTAGAGGTGGCCACCAGAACTCAGCACTAGATGCTGGAATATGGTGCCCCCCTTACCGCATTCGGGCGCATGGCTACGATAAACATCATGGCTCTTCTATGCTTTTACAAATGAGAGCAATCCAAGGTAATAATCCTAGGGCAGGTGGAGGGCTCGTAATCGCGCCAGCCAAAGCATCATGCCCTTGGCCTTCCTGAGTCCATTCTGCTTGGCAGCTGCATAGTTCAGCACTTTGCCACCCATTCCTTGAGGAGGGACTTCATAAAATGGAGCTCATGCAGTGGTTGTTCGACCCAAAAGCCCGGTACAGTACACTCCCGCGATGAGGATTGCAGCCCAGACTGTAGACCTTTCCTTCCTGGGTGGCCCATTTCTGGCTGCTGGATTGTTGGTGAGCCTGCCGGTGTGCAGCTACATGCAGCACGTGCTCAGGAGAAGTCGTGACAGGACATCAAGACTATGTAGACTAGGCAAAGGCGCTGTACTTGGCGGGGCCAACAAAGACCTTTACAAGAGGGATTACACAGGCTATCCGTAGCCAACACTTCAGCATGAAAGTCTAGCCTCAAGGACCACAATTCCAAGAACCCTGCCAAGACATCTTCAAAATATTGTTTACGCCGAGCATGTGCGAAATGAATCCTCTAACTGAAGGCTTCGCGGAGCCAGACACGTCTCATCGAAGCTTAGTATGGCCAGCCTGATGCAAGCCGGACATCACAACTTGTTGCATATTGGCAGCAAAAGTCCGCACAAGCACTTCGTATTTCGCTTCAGCTTGAGCTATAGTGAATGAAAAATGTACTTGGTTCAGAGTTAGGACGTCTTCTTATGTCCCCAAGCTTTCACATCCCTGTGTGAGACCTCCGGCCCACAAACTGACGGAGGCAATGTTATTTGGCAGGGTTTGCATCATGCTGCTCTGTAGAAGCCCCTCGTGACAGGCGAGACTGTTCATGGAAGCTTATGCAGGTCAACGCAGATCTTGAAACAGGTAGCCTTCGATTAAAGGCTCAGAAAGTTTGCATGCAGCTATTGCACATGTACCCTGGGCCCGGGGCACCTAAGCAACGAAACAGAAACCTTGGGCATGCAAACAAAACAGAAGTTGGAGCATGCAAAGGCCTGACATGTCACTTGCAGAGCAATTTTTGCTTGAGGCGCCTCGACTCTGTCAGCGCGTGGCAGAGGCCTGCATACAAGCTTGTCCTGGTGATTCTTCCTGCTTCTCACAATCCTCTTAGCCAAGGGGGCGGGGGGCGACGTAAACTGTATAGTCAGTGACAGGTTACCAGCTTCTTCTGGTGAGATGCAGCTATGAGACCTTGTTCATTAAGCTAAAAGCTTTGCACTGCAGCTAACCAAGCTTAACTCTTGAACCCATGCGCTGCTCAATCTGGAATTTTCCCTCCAGCTGAGCCAGGCTCTCCCCCGACGAGCTGGCCGGCCCCTCGGACAGAATCTGTAAGTATCCTATATACAATACAAGCACCAAAAAGATCTTGAATCAGGCTGCGGAAGGCTTCAAAGCAAAAACGTGCTCCTGAGCTTCTTTCTGGCATTCGCGTTATCTCAGGTGGGCGCTTTGTGGGCGCTGGCGCAAGGGAAAAAGCACGCGACGGACAACGCGCTCGGTCCCATGGGACCTGAGATGTTTGGTAGACTGGGCTAGCACGTCTCTGGACTCTACCTGGGCCTGAATCATGATGACAACATATCAGAGCCATTGCAGCCATCTCATCAATGACGCTCCTTGGCCAAGGGCAGCGCCTCCAGATGAGTCAAAGGCACTCGAGGCGGCTCATGGCCTGTATGTGCATACCTGTAGCAACCCCCATGTTAAATGTAGCCGCAGACGATAAGTTACGCCACACCTGATGCAATCAAGCCAATCCCTCATGACCTCCAGGCTGCTGCCCGCGCCTGCGCAGCTGCGACGGGAACCCTGTCACCAAGCCAAATCCTTTGAGTGGCTAAATATGACAATCACAGCAAAAGCACGTTTGGACTTACAGTGTTGGTCGGTGTGGTCCTGCTCATCCGCCCCTCCCATCCCTCTCGACGTCATCGTTGTTCGATTACCATTGTCATTCTACCAGTATCGTTTGACTTGATTTTTCCCGCCTTCGTCGGCACATCGTATGTCCAAGTATTGTTGGGAGCGGTCGCAGTGACGGAGTTTCCCGCTGCAAGGTCAGACTTGCACTCTGCTGGCGGCCCTGGCCCGTTTGGTAACTCGGCTCCCACGGCCAAGGTTTTGGGACTTTAAGGTTTCAGGTTTCAGGATGTTTTTAGAGTAGCATGGTGGGGTTTGAGGTCTCAGCCTTGTGGAGATGCGCATGACTCAGCTTCAGAATAGTTGTAAGAACGAGACTGGCAGTTCGATTTCCGTCAAGTTCATAGCCAAGGTTCCAAGCGACAGGGAAGCAGCTCGTCCCCCGGAATTCCAACTGAAACAATGCTTCTGTATAAGCTTTGCAGGCCTGCGCTGGCCGCAATTGTTTTCTGTAAGTTCGCGCTCAAGTCTGAAAGACATCAAGAGGCAATTTGCTTGGAGCCTTCATGTGCAGTACTTGCGGGCTTCCTTCTTGCAAGGTCCGGTCACTCCTGGAGCGGCAGCAGCCTCAACTCTCAGGGACCCATTGCGTGTTTGCAGCAATGTGGCGACCTTTTACACTGTCGCGTCGTTGGCTCTTTACCTCATCCTTGCTACATGTCAAACTTAAGCTTTCAGATGAAAACGTCGCAGTCCGCGCTGAAACAGACAGGAAGGGTCTTGGATTCATGTCAATGCGCAATTATCAGTAGCCTTGTTTGCTATATTTGGGGAGCACTAGTTGTACGACCCATTTTAAATCAAGAGGCAATTTCGCTGTATGTGCCTTGAAACTTGAAATTCGGATGTAGTTATCACGTATAGAAGGAAGTTCCAAAACCAATCATCCAAGGAGTTAAAAGGCCGCAGGTCCTCAGCACCTGCTGCATGCTGAACCGGCCATGTAGAACACAATGGCCACCATCGGCATTATTGTTCTCTCACTACTACTTGTATCAGCAGTTGCATCAGATAAAGCTAGTCTTAAAAGTTACCCTGGTGCTTTCTCAGACTACGTGTGCTACCATTACTTGCGTCGTGTTGGGAATCCAGTGGTGTTGCAAGCTGCGTTGCATCACAGCGCGTCGGTGGACTGCAGACATCTTGGAGATGAGGCTGCAGCGCGTCGAGCAGATGCAGCCGGCCAATTTGGTAGAGGCCTGCTGATCCTGCATTCCCATCGGCAGAAACCAGGACATTAGAGGCCACATTTGAATAACGAGCCTTCCCTGCGTCTCCGCAGCATCCGAAGATCAGGAACAGTTCTGGTGAATGCAGGTCTTGTGCTCCGTCATGCTCTTGGAGGTTCGTGACGAGCAGCTACTGACGACCGCAGGCTGCAGAGCAGATTGTATTTGAGAAGGCTGCCAGCTGCAAAGATTAAGATCCACCCAAAGTCTGCACATCCCAAAGCCTATGTCGAGACTAGCGTGTGGCTTCTCTCGCCACCATGCCAGGGGAGACCTTTGTGACAGGCATGGGCGCAGGCGCCGGCAGGGTTTGGGCAGGGACTGTTCCTTTCACGAACAAGAATCAGAACTTTAGACGCGCGTACTGAAGTCATTTCTGAAATCCTCCATCTTTGTTTTTAAGCGCGGCGCAAGGCACAGCGTAAGGGCTCAGAAAGAGTGATTGGCCCAAGTTTTGGCCAAAGTAAACACGCGCAAGCTCGCAGAAGCTTCGCGAAAGCACGGCGCAAGGCCCCAATTCGAGATCAAGGAATACTGGGCTATCCCCTTCTGCGCAGCGCAGGCGATCATTTATCAGGCTTAATAAGCTGCAGGGCAGAAGTGGTGGCCAAACTCAAGCCAAGCTCGGATACTTTCAACACAAGGCTGGATTTGACATGATTTGACATTATGTGTGTTCGTGGACCGCTCAGGAATGAACCTTGCTTTCGACAACTGTCAGCCATAGTGATCACATGTGTCCGTGGGTCCACAAACTCCTCAGGCATGCGGCTGCAAAGCATCCCTACCGGGCAGGCCTTGCTAAGCCTTGTATGCCGAATTGAAAAGTGCAGCTTTCTATGACCGACTGGGTGGCCTGAACAAAGTTAGTCAAATTTTGAGGTTGGTCAGAAGATGACAAGTCCGGCTGCTTAAGCTGTGCTGTTAATGCCACAGCCGCACCAGACTCTGCTGGCAGGTGGCTCGTCTGGCGTTGGCAGCTGGACGCTTTGTGCGGCACCTACATTTCCGGCTGCAGGTAGGCATGGGATGAGCAGTGGGGTTTCTACACGGCACGCTGTTTTTAAACGAGCATTCACCAAGAAGTGGGCCATGTGGCTCGTGTTTTGTAGCCCAGGGCCAAAGGCAACTGGCCTCGACGGCCTTGGCTGAGGCGGCGAGACGCTTAGGACCGAACCCCGATAAAGATCTTATGGAAAAGAACATGTAAGAATGAAATGGCAAGCTAAGTCACGCAGAAATTTAGGTTTTGGGGTTTGGGTTCCAAGTCTCAGGGGATTTAGGCCATTTGATTGGAGTTCAGGGTTAACAGTGAGTTCTCCTTTAGTTCGTGGACCGGGACGTGGGGGTTTTCTGGGGGGTTTCGTATATTGGCGAACTAGACAGCATGGAAGGGTTCTGCCATTTTGCCTACTGGGGAAAAATTTGGATTGGGTAGAGGGATTTGAGGAGTCAGGTTTGGGGTGGTGTAGTCCACTGTAGTCCTGCCTCTCAATAAAAGGAAGCCCATGCTTGATGTTATTATCTCTGGTAGAAGAGGAGGACGTATGGTGGACTGCCCCTGTGGTGAAGTGTGCTGAAGGACGGCTGTGCAGTCGTAAGTCAACTTTGTTGAGTGCAAAAAAAACATCAGATCAATAAGTGGGCCACCTCTGTGGGAATTGTCCCGGCCTCGGCAGGGGACAAGACGTGGGATAGGGTGCTGAAGATGTTCAGAAGTCTTTCTTTGAAGTTGTAGCCTCAGCACAGAGAGAGTAACGTATTTCAAGGCATAGATCCTTGCCGGAAGTGTGTCAGTCCAGCTTACTACAGTACGCGTCGAACAAGACAGGCTCAAAAGCTCCTGACCTTGCAGGACTAGGTCAGGAACTCCAGCCCTTCGAGCTGGCACACCTCTCCTTTGCAGCGGGGGAACTCAGAGCTTTTGCAGCTGGCTTGGAGATATTCTGGCATTTGATGTTCTTTTTGCGGATTGCTGGGACTGACAGGCCGCATTGGCAAGCCTGGTGGACAGGCGCAGATTGGGTTTTGCCTTTTATTACGATGTCGGGCGATGAGCAGAGTCGCATCTTTGGGGCTCGTGAGCTTTCTGCAAATCTCACTGTATAATCAGAAGGCTGTCATGACTCCTCGCCGCTGAGTCGATTGCATTGGCGTATATACTTGCAGTGACGCCTCCGAAGACCGCCCCATTACATTACTTGGTCCGAAGGTCCAATTTTGCTCAAGGCGCCTGCTGGTGCGTACTTAACCCCTAGGGTACTTATCGCTGATCCTTGCGTCGCCGCCGCTTGTTCGCACTCAGTTCCTAAGGCTGAGAAAGTGCCGAACACATTGGAGCTAGGTCATTAAGCACTTCATGTTTGTCTTTGCAGCCTACGTGCATGCAACAATGGCGCTGCTGCTCGAATGGTCCAAAATGCTTTGCCATGGGTTTTCTGCAGCAGGATGTTGCATTTACTCGTTTTTGTCAGGCGTCCTGTCAGATTTTGAAAAATGTGCTGGGATATTTGATGCATACACACCCTACGGCAGGGAGCCAAATCCTTTGACCCAGCGCAATTGGACAGGTTAGCTACATGCAGCACTCGACGCGAAGAGCACGGTAACGACAACAATGCAGCTAATGGTAGGAAGACTTATGGAGCGGCTCAGTTTGGTTGATGCTCAGGTTGTTTGCTCATCATTTGAGCTCAGCCAAGTCCAGACCAACCCCCCCAATGGAGCCAGGCAAGCTGAAGCAATCCAAAAACATTGTGCGCTCCCCAAAATTCCAAAAGATGAATCTTTTTTCGTTACTCAAAATTTGACAGTCATGGGGCCTCAAGCGAATCCTAGGGAATTGAGCCGAAAACCTATCCAACATTCAAAAACAAAGTGGGACGCCACGATTAGGTGTTGCAGCGTTCAGAGTGGCAATTGCATCACAACAAGAGCAATGACAACAAGTCCGGTAGAATCTCAGTGATAATGCTGGCTGTCCCCATGGCGACATCCACTTCAGCAATCATGGCGATAAACAACTAGAATCAGTACTCTGCAGGACATGAAGTCTGCCGTGTTGCGCCGGTCTCCGGCATTGCTCCCTGCAGCCTTGGCCGTCGCGGCCTGTTGCCTGGTGGCGCGGTTTTCCGCACAGGTGACACGGCTCACAAGAAGTTGAAGGGGCTCGCTGCTTGCTGCGTGGAGGGCGGAAGAACACTTTTATTCATGGGCATGTGGCCCTGATGACTTGGCCCCACCCTTTGATCGAACAAAATCCTCAAGGCCCTGTTAGGTTGCCGGTCCTAAACCTTTGCTGTTCGGAAGTGACCGCAGGTGCTGGGCTTCGTTCCCTCAGCGCCCTCGGTGTCCTCGTCTCTGCGCACGCGAGTCGCGCCCCGCGTGGCCTTGGCTGCGTCTATGCGCGACAGCGAGGGCACCGGGCTGAGCGGCAGTTGTTCCTTTGAGATTGTCATGCGAGGATGCTCAGAATGATCCCCTTGGCTTCTTGCTTGTTCCTGATTCTTCGTTAGGCGGCCTAGGCTCAGATCCATTAAGCACCTCGTTATCTAAAGGCATCTCACAGGAGATTTCTCAAGTGCACGTGACAGGGCGCGCCCGCTGCGAAAGACAGCCATAACTCTGTCAGTCACAAGCTGCGATTGCAGAAAATCCTACAGACCAACAAAGTAAAGCTGGAAAGGCAACAAAGTTCGGGAGCCAAAGACTTTCGATGCATCCGACGCATCCAGCGTAGCCCGCACTGTCACTGTGGAGCATCCTGGCTGCAATCGGCGTAGTCAGGTTCAGCATCCCTCTGGTAGAAAGTAGAAAGGCTCAAGGATATTCAAAGTAATAATGTTCAGGGGACCCAGGGATGGTATGATGGAGCTTCTACTGTACAATGCCCATGTCTCTGACGACAAGCTTAGCTTGTCGCTACTTAGCTATCATCGGAGCATGCAATGAGGCAATGGCTTGGGGAGGGATGACAACGCGGCGGAGCGGGGAGACCTTTTTTGAAGGACAGTTGCAACCCAAATGGTGCTCTAAGGTACAAGAAGAGACCCTTTGGCGTGCTCGCATACGCCCCGAGCACAAACGGCAAAGGAGCCATGATCTGGAACATGAACGAGAACTCCCGGTGCCTTGGACAACAGATTCTGTGTCGCAGGCGTGGCCCACTGTGTGTAATTTCTGGCTTGATGAGGGTGTGCTGCCTATTTTGCTACCGCCGGCCCAGCCCCACCCGTCCCCACCAGAAAATCAACGGAATGACCCTATATCCTGTCAAGTTGGAGCACCTGCTGCCATCATGATCATGTGTTCTACTTGGAGATGCGCCTTCGTTTCGCTACAAATTCTCAATTTGTCTTTCTTTTTCCGCGTTGGGCCTTCGCATGCTTGAGTTGCAGCTTTTGTCCGCCCGCTCCCTTGCATGGACTCGAGGTATCCGGGTGACCCACAGGGCCAAGCGTGGACGGGTGGTGCGAAGCAGTACATGGCAGCGGCTTGGCACTGACAGTGCAGGTGTATTTATTAGATGTTATTGGTTTTGCACTTTCACTGCTTGGTCCAGTCAAAACGAGCCAAGTTTTGATCACTGAGTTGCTGGTCATGCTAAAGGCACAGGGAGTCTTGAGAACCTGCAGTAGGTAAACTGCAGCAATTGAAGCACATCATTTTGTTCTGTAATGTTCTGTATAGGGATCCCAGTGTCAGAGCTACGTGTGCGGCATTGCTGCATGACAAATCAAAGACGGGATATGGAGTGGGGCTCCCGAAATCAGACCTATGACAACTAGTTCGCATAATCTAATGATAGCATCAAGTTTCAAACCTTCAAACCTCACCCCAGAGAGCAACCGGGAGACTCCGCGAGACGAGTAGCCTCCATCCTTCAACAGCTCCTGAGGTGAAGTCCATCGCAGGCCAAGATGTGAGCACCTGGGACTTCTGGGACATCCTCGACGCTCGGCGCGCATTTCCCGACTCCCTGAGAAAGAGTCAGGGCCTCTAAAATGTGTGTGTAACAAGTAAGCTGAAAAATACATTAATACATTGGATACATGCAAGTGTATATATATATATAAATATGATAAACTATGAGGGCGTGAGGTACAGCGTTTCGGGAGTTGCTACGGGATATACAACATCCTAAGGTGTGCCCTGTAGTGGGTCCAATGTTCACTTAGCAGTTTTGAGTGGGTCAGTCACTTCCAGCCTGAAGCCTTTATCGCTGGCCTCAGTTGACCCAAAGACATATGAAACAGAAACAGAGCTGCAAGCCCCCAGGATTTGTTGGATGACAAGATCCTGGACAACTCCGCAGGCAGCGTCATGCTTTGCAGTTCTATGCCTTGGTTGACATTCTTGCTGCATATCACGCAGTTGAATCATTCAGAGGGCTGGACCGCTGTTGCGCCTTCAATGGCAGTAACCTAGCCTGCGGCACCTGAACTTGTCAAGTACATCGCAGGGGTCCACAAACCATCCACAACATCAAGGTAGGTGTTGCTTTTCAAGTGTTGAAAACTCAAACATGAAGGGTTATGTCAATCTAGAGATGGCAAGAGCCGCCAGCAGATGCCAGGTATTTTCCAGTCGAGTGGCAGTGGCGCCATGGGCAACAAGCCTGCTGAGCTGCCTGTGACGGTTGAGCACCCTGGCATGGGACGATTCCCGTGCTCGAAGTTGCCCAAATCGCCCAATCTACCTACAACCCCCCAACTGCCCGACCTTTTCTCTCACAATACCAACAGGTACGCAGAGTTCAGCTCCATTGGCGCTGCTGCGCCGGCTGCACCTGCAGCTGCGGGCAGCTCCGCGCCCCGCCTAGGTACCATTAAATAGGGGAAGCTTCATTTTCGGGTGGGGGTGATTATCAGGTAAGGGCGGTACTGAGCTATCCGCTAGCTTTCTTACTTTGCATTGATGGGGCCTATTGAGCTGGGATCTATATATCTTTGGGAAAACGCAGGCTTAATGTTGGTTAGCTCTGTTTAGTTGTACCCTTGGCTTCATTCAATAAGGTGAGCGGAAAGTCGAGCAATCAATGTGATCGGGCAACTTCGGGTTGTTTGGATTCTTACGGTGCTATTTAGGGTCGAAGGCTTGTGAGGGTTCAGTTCGACTGCCATTCATGGTGCTTGGTGCGGAATTTGTTTTCAAGTCTTGGCGCCTTCTCCATACAGGCACCACTTGGAACAAATAAGTTCAGGAGTGATGCAAGACAGTCCAACCAAGCCTTCCTGAAGTCCTCACTGCCAGTGGGCATTCTGGGACGTGAGGGGGGCTCTCACGTCAATTTCACCTAAGGAGCAGTTTGTGGACACCAGGGACGAGCGGTTCAAGGATCTCCCAAAGGATGCTACTATCAAGGACGCTTTTGGTGACAAAGGGGTCCCAGGAGTGCTTGTAACTGAACTTGGCCAGCCTGAATGGGAGCATGTGCTTGTGACAAGTTCCCTGCATTGTGGTATCTCTCAGGGCAAATGGGCGCAACCACTTGCAACTGTCGGTCCTGTAGGGCTTGGTTAGGATTCTGCTAGGCCCGAACTTGTGGTGAGGGATGGGCAAATGTGGGTGGTACTGGTCATAGGGGAAGGACTTGGAATCTTTGAGTTCAGTAAGTAAACTGTGAGAAAGCCAGCCCAGGGTATGGCAAGCACCCGTGCCTGCCTTTGAGGAGTACAAGATTCCTGTGGCACCGCCTACCTATACCAGCAGCGTTGTGGAGGGCTTGTGCCATGCCTTTGAAAGCTGCTGGGAGGGTCAGGGGAATTTGTTGTGTAGATTTAACTGGGGATACTTGACGTTGTTTTTATGGCTCATAGGGGTTCTAAGTCTACTTACTAGGTCCCCTGGAGCCTGCATGACACTTTCGTCGCAAGGCAGGTCCAGGCTACTTGGAGGGTCAGGGGGACTTAGTATGATTATGACCCCTTTTTTAGCCATATAACACCAGTTATTGCGCCATTTAACCCATTCAATAAGTCCGCCTGACCCTCCAAGTATACTTTAATTGAGCTTTTTGCAGAAAGCATAGGCTCTCACAAAAACGTTGAACATTAATTGAGATACGGAAGTGGACTGTCCCGCTTTGCACCAGTCATGGAACAGCAGAGATAGGCTTTTGGATGTTCTCTGATGCCCGTGCTTTCAGGAACCCTAAACCCTAAATAGTATTATCCCAATCTAACCCCAATATACTAACTAGCCCTAAACCCTAAATAATCCTCTCCTGTGCCCTTCCTGCAGCTTAGGCGAAGCGTCGTAGCCTCCATGCCGGAGCCCACAGGCCACGCTGGGCCCAGATATCAAGGCCAGGCGCAGCAGAATTATCCCAATGTATGGGGTTTCCTAAAGTTAGGGGTACCTTTCTGGGGGTTCCCCATTATAAGGATTATAGTATTTGGGGTCTATATTGGGGTCCCCTTGTTTTTGGGAAACTACTATCTGCATCTGAAGGGATTGGAGCAGAGCAACAGTATGTAGCTTCAGCACCTGTGATTTTCTGAACTCCTTTGTCAGGAAAGGCTTCACTGAACGAGGCCAGCATTAGACAAATGTTGGCCCAGTTCAAGAGGCCTGGTTGCACTATCTGATGCCTCGACCTGCACAGGCACACCTAAAATAGTTTGTGGACCTCTCTTTCCCTTGGAGGCTTCGCTGTAAATACTCAGGACCGGCCAAATTCTGCCCATGAAGGATGCCTACCAACTCGCCATTGTTTCTCGGCATCAGGCTCCATGTGACATTTCTTGTCAATTCCCTGGCATCACTTGTATGAGCGAATGCGACAACCAGCACCAGAGATGCAGTAGCAGAGAGCGCGCAACCTGTTTCGATTGCATTTCCGGCTTGGTGGATGCATGAATCTGCCAAGCCAGCTTTAGACAACCCTATCCAAGCATGTACTGACGTGTTCATTTGAGCGTCTATGGCCTTGAGCTTTATCTGTCTGGGATTGCTAGCGTGACTGTGAGGCAACAGTTACAAGACGTTCTACGGAAGTTGTGCCTGCAACTCAACTCAGGATGCATTCGACATCTTGGTGAAGGAGAAGACACTGGGCAGAGTGAATGTACCCGTGGGCAAGAAGGCAGCGCCAGACAGACCTATGGGATACCAGGACTTCTTGTGCTCATCCCCATAAGCAGCACAAGCAAGGAGGGAGCGCAAAACCAAAGTCAAAACTCGCTTTGGCAGTGCATATCGTAAAGCTTCTAAGCCAAAGACCTTGGGTAGGTCACTGTGGTTGGTGATCTCCACGGCCAGCTGCTGCCCGACTTGTTTTTGCATATTGCTAGGATTGCAGGCTTTGCTGTTAGGATTCTCGATGTAACATTCAAAGAGGACTTTCCAGTTAGTGCTGCCACCCAATTAATTATCCAGTGACCTCTAGGGTCATTCTATCATCTTATCTTGTTTGGCGCTAAATTACAGGTCATCCCAGGACTCGCGCAGGCTCCAGACACCCCCGGCACAGCACAGTGGCAACGGGAACTGCCTTCCACCCATATTATTCAAGCAGCTTGCCTTCGCATGAGGTTTGATTTCGATCACATGCTGAGCTTGGCGGGCTTCCCATCGCCCGACAATCAGTGCCATGTCTTGCAATTGTTTTGGGATGCTGGTGCTCAGTACCAGTCATTGTGGTTTCCAGGTTTCGGCGCAGTAGGTAGCCTCGAAGCAGCAGGACATAGCAGGTTGTATGAGGCTGGCCGGCCTCCATGAAACCGTCGGCAAATTTCAGAAAAGGCCAGGATTTGCGCTCACCCCTCCTCCAGAAGCCTCTGCCAGGTTCCTCTTCAACGGTGACTTCGTGGACCGCGGTCCCTGGAGTGTGGAAGTGATCTTCACAATCTTGGCCTTCAAGGTGCACATCCTGCCGATGTGAGGATGAGATTTACAGAAGATCTGCTCTTCAGTGGACTTCTTGGAGCGCGCATTGCAGAATGATTCATTTTTGCAAGAATGGTCACTTTGCAATGCGGCGTTCATACCAGCAGTTGTGTGTAGTGCTGCATCACGCTCTCTTCTTGTCCTTCGGCCCTACATGCGCGAAGGCCGTGCTCTTATTTAAAAGAACGAATCAGTTGGGAGGAATGCCGCCTGCCAAAGCCTAAGCAGAACCCAAGGGCATGCAGATTTTGCAGGTGTGGCAGCCGAACGGCGTCTACATGAACCGCGGAAACCATGAGGCCGGAACCAAGGAAGTGGATATGAGTAAGAGGCCCAAAAGTACAAGCATTAAGGAGTTCTCTTTGTAGTTGAAGAGGGCCACTCCGGCCTAACTCATTCTAGGAATATGGTCAGGCTGAGATGGCCAACCATTTCTACGGTTTCTTCGGAGAGCTGGAGGTGAAGTATGAGAGCCTTGGCTTCTCTCTATTTTCTGTGCTACAACCTCTCCATGTTGCCAGTGGTACGAAATACTCAGCACAAAGGCTTGTTTTTTGACGGGTCTGCTTTCAGGAAGCGTATGATTGATCTCTTCGCAGAAATCTTCCGGGCCACGCCCCTGTGCCACGTCATCAATGACGAGGCCCTGCCTTGCGTGTCTCTCTTGGACGACCACAAGTATTGGGACCACAAGTATTGAGGAAGTCCATAGGTCATTAATTTCAAGGGGTTCATCACTTTCTTTGGCTAGTACAGGGCCCGAGGCTGTATCCGTGCCTGGCTTGTTTGACGCGGTGTGAGATCTAATTGAAGTGTAGCAACTTTGCATCCCACAAGCGCGAGAAGCTCTGACAGCATGCCTCCTCCCCTTCCCTCCCCTCCGAGGGTTTAGGGTCCAAGGTTGAGGCTCCCTCTCCTCTTGAACAACAGCAAATATCATTGGTAGTCTGGCTTGGTAGTTTGCGGGTAACGAGGCAGCCGGAAGCCTGCGCAAGGTCTTTGTGGTTCATGGAGGAATCCCTGGCCCAGATCCCCGCGTGTGGTGGAAGGGGATGGACAACCAGATCAGCCGCCTAACTCTCATATTGGTCACAGCTGTTCAGCGCTCCCGCTTAGAATGCCAGGCCGAAACTGACAAAACACATTGCCCTGAGAATCTTCACAAGTTTTGGGTTCTCACTGCTCCAAGGCAAAGCTTACTCAAATTGCACACCAAGCAATTGCTGTCGCTAGCTATTTCACTAAGCAAAACTCCTGTTGGCAGCTGCATGCAGCTGTAGAAATGCGCGCACGCAGAGTTCTTCCCTGTTGGTGTGTAAGTCCTTGTAGCCTTCTGGCACTTGCAGTTTGGCCAGCGTTGCGAATCTCAACCTTTCGAAGTTGCGAGCCTGATGATGGCGCGTGGTACAGTAGGCACTGTAGGGGCTGCAAGGGTCTGAGCAAGTTGCATGAACTGAAGCCTGGTCTTTCCGTTCCCGCCATATTTCATTAGTGGCGCAGAGTGAATGCGGGAATGGGGGGGAGGGGCGATGCTCCCGTGCATGCAAGGCTTCGACGGACGGCAGATCCAGATCAGCCTTGCTGATCCTTGACGTGCATGCCAAGCATGGTCAGATGCAACCTTCCACTTTGCGTAGGCATTCAGATGACTTGGCGACCTCAAACACACACAGTTCAAAGCCGCTTTTTGCTTGAGAGTAGCTGTAGCACCTTGGCATTGCTCTGGGATGAGTTGTTGAGCTGACACATCTCAGGAGATCGAGAACTCCAACCGCTTCATGGAGCCCAACCCAGATGAGAACCCCCTTATGGTGGCACCATGACTGGCACATGGCAACGGTAGATCCTGCAGGATTTGCAATGGGCCAAAGGCATGACTAGCTGAGGATCTCCTCTGGTCTGATCCCAAGGGCAAGGACGGCTATGGCCCATCCGGGCGCATGTCCTCAGGCATCTACTTGCGGCCTGGCTTTGGAACATGAACAAAGCTTACAGTAAAGTGACGCATGATATAGAAGGGTCTGTCATGGGTGGTCGGGAGATGTGAGCATCATGCCCAGAAAGCCGGATTTATGTTTCGACTGCGGTGGAAAGAGCCTGTGTCTTTGTCAAGCCGGCAAACCAACTCTGGAAAGTCGAAACTCAAAGACAGCATGTCTTCAGGTTCGGCCCTGATGTCTCGCGCAACTTCATGCAGTTTAACAACCTGAAGCTCCTTTGGTTGCACTTGTGGATCTCACGCAGCCCTGCGGCCTGGGCATGTTCAAAGTGCCTGGTTGTTGCAATGCTCCCATGCGCAAGATGTTTCACTGTCATGGAAAACTGAAATGTCAAAGGTTTCTCATAAGGCCCGCAGTGGATAGGTGTGTTACGTCTGCTACACGTCTTACATGTACTCTTCAGCGACTTCAAATTCTACAGATGCTCGAGCAGTCTTTGCTCAAACGGCCGCTCTTGCCCCTACTAGGGTCTCAATCGGAGTCTTTTCAATGAAGTGTGTACACCGGGGGACACAACTTTGCGTGGGGCATTGGCCAGAAACAACTTGTCTGCTCAGGATGACCCTGCGGTCCCATGAAGTCAAGGCCGATTTTGTTTTTTTGCCGGGCATCGGTGTGAATTGTGTGAAGTTGAGGACATCTTTGTTTGAGAGGCCCAGGGCTACCGCTTCGACCACGAGGGCGCGTATCCGCTGATCACAGTCTTTTCAGCACCGAATTACGCATCTGGGAGCTGGAATTCATACGTCATGCTTTGTTTCAACGATTATGTTGTCTTTCACATTCGTTGTGAAAGGTGTCTTGAGATGGCAGGCGGGTTGATTTCGCTTCTTGCGCACATTTTCTGGTTGCTCTTCAAATCACCATCGCCCACGTTTCTGAATATCAGCCGGGATAGACAACGTATTCAGTTGAGGTAGACAAGGCTGGAAATATGGCGTCCGTTGCCGTGCTGAGCCTTGGCTACAAAAAAGCCAGACGACAAATCGTGTGGATGACGTGTTTCTAACTCAGTTATTGCTGATGGTTTTGTCGTGCCAAGCTAGTAGTCTGCATCCTGTAGATCATGGCATACCTTGATAGACTTGTAATTCAAAAAAGGAGAAAGTATTCATGAATTTCAGATCTAAATCTTTGAATTCGAAATCTGCTTCTTCCAAAGACCATGCAAGGATTGGGGAGGGTTTACCCTTCCAGAGAACTGGTGCCCCTAGGACTTTTTTTCCTGACACATTTTGTTCGTCAAAGCCAATGGCCAAGCAAGGACAAATGATGGCACCAAGATGGCGGGCCCCGAGTTTGTTCAGTACTCTGCGCAGCCGCACCCAGCACCTCAGCAGTAATTGTTCTTCTTGCGATGAGCACTCAACTGGCTGGGTGGGCAGTGGGGAACGGAAAACCAAACGGACAAGCTAATTGAAAATGAGGTTGCAAGGGATACTTGAAGTCTAGGGTTAACTTGCTGGTTCTCAGGTAGCAGGAGGGAATGAAGGAATTAACAGCTTAACAAACCATACAATGTCATTGGGGATATTTGGGTCTACTATGAGGCTCTGTCCCTCCATTCTACACTGACAAACAAACAACCAGCAAGTCAGGCTTCTTTTGTTGGGTTCTTGTCGTGCACGCAAGCGCTCCTAATTCCTCAGGATTCCTGAAATAATGATGTACAGTTGCAAGTAGCCTCCTTGCTGTTCACATCAATGTGCTGTGGATGTTGACTGAAACTTGAGACATTTGCATCATCTGGGGAATGTATAGAAATCGTTAGGGGACGAGCAGGCGACAAGAAAAAACCGCAAAGCATGGCGTAGCCCTTCACCCAAAATCAGGCATGAACCATGCTTCAAAACTTAATCAGTACAAAGTTGAAGGCTGAGCCCTGGACCCTGACAGTGTTTTTCCAACCAACATACCAACATCAGCCAACTTTCCGTCAAGGTGTATGATTGGTTGTGCCAGAGGGCTAGGCATCTATAGCATAGCCACAAGCAACCTCAGAAGGCATGCCAACAACCTGGTTTTGCAGGTGTCTTTGACGAAACACATTGGTGAATAAACCAATGGCTGTAGCCTAGCCCAGGATGTGCCATCTGGAGCCTACGCCGTGGGTGGTCCGCTCCACCCGGAGAACGCTGCGGCGCGGTAGTGGACGCTGGGCTGCAGCTCTTGACCCCAAACTCTTTCATGTTTCAAGCATGCAATGACGCTCCGGGTGCTGATTAGGTGCTGCATGAATCTCCAGCCATTGCTGGTTTTTGGCCGAGGGCTTCAGACCGGGAAACCATGGCACGCATGTTTGCCTGCCGGATTATGCAGTGGCAATCGCCCTTTCCCACCAAGCCCCCTCGCACGTGAAGCTGGTTCTCGAATCGAATAGTGCGAAAGCTGCAGCGCAGCTGCCCAAATCTGACAGCTGGATGCGCCAAAGGTTCCACTCAAACAACAAATGATTCCGTATCTCTTCTCGCTAACTTCTTACTATCTCTTCATCCGCCTCAGTATCCAGCTCTTGCTTAGCCAAGGCACTTGACACAAAGGGGAGTCGTCGGCTTTCGGAAGCCAATGCGATCCCCTACAAAGTCGTTCTCAATGGCGAGCGCCGGCATGTAATTACATTTCTATTAGTTTCTCCAAAGGTTCTGGAGGCGTTATTCAAGGTTCTGATCAAGAAGTCGCTGGCAGCAATCTTCCGAACCTTTGGAAGTCCAGGGAATATGTGGCTGCCCTGCTTAGCAATAGCCAGGGCACCGTAAGCCCCAACCACACGATCTCCACCCTTTCTCTTTAGGGCGGCAACAGATCCCTGACTGAGCATGGAGTTTAAATCATGGTTCTCCATCTGCCTGTCGCAATTTTTCCGCAAAGCGGCACGGCAGATTCAAACAGCTGGTGCAGTTCACATACTGCACTGTGGCCTGGTTTTGGGAGCTTCTCTTACGACTGCACAAGCACTAGCAGGAGAAAACAAGCATGTGCCGTCATGGGGGTCACGGGCATCGCAGGTTGTCTTCATAGTAGAGTCTGCTGCCGTGGATTCCTGTTAGTCATATCTCTGTCATAGGAATCGGAAGATGCAAACTTCATTTGGCCAACCATCCAGTCAAAGAGGCCGCTGCACAACAGCACGGCGCGCGTGCTGCGGGTGGCGTTTGCATCCCCAGTGTGGGAGGCAGGAGGGAGTGCAGAGTTGGGATAAGGCTGTGTGGCCAAACATCCTTCTCGCTAACTCTTACTTGTGTATTTTGAGCTAGTGTGGAATCACAAGTCTTCAGACCTTGATCTGGGAGGCTGCAGCGATCCAGTCGGGGACGGCTTTGCTGGCGGCAGGGCTCCCAGCCTCGGAGATCTGACAATTGCAGCGACTGCCTCACCATGAACCGTGATGCTTAAGCAATTAAACTCCTCAAGTCAGGAGTTGTTTCAGCAAAGCTGCCGTGCTTGCAGGCTCCTGCCACTCACTCTAGCACCTATTGCCGGTGAACGTGAGATATTTGCAGTCCGCAGTTCAGCTCTTGCAAAGGAGCGGGAGCAGGCCCCCGCACTTTTGCATGAAGCAGCCGGGCTGGAACACTTGCTGATGAAAGCGTGATGTTACTCACGATGGAGGGCCGCTGTTGCTCCTGGGTCGACAGCATTTGAGGATGGGGACCCTGTCAAAATCTTGTCGTTCGACTGGCGAATTAAACGACTCCTTGTCCTCATCCAGCTCTCCACTGCCTTTGATTAACAGAGGGGAAGTGATAGCTTTTTGCCACTGCGCTTCATGTTTGTCTCTTCTTAGCGCGGGCAGATTCTCAAGCCGCACTCATCCTAGGTGGGCGAAATCATCCTCGTGCTTGGGCCAGGGTAATGCTGGATCTTGAGAAATGGGCCAAGGCTTTGGGGTAGCTAAGTCGCCAGTGCCGGCAGGTTTACACCGCTCACCTGGCCGCAAGGTGGCTGAGTCTGGCGCTTGGAGGTGCATCAATGCAAAAACATCACGTTCTATGACATGAAAATAGCGACAAGAGGGCTAGAGCGCTGACGCAATAAGTGCGTCACACTGTTAATTGCGTCCCCCAGTTGCGGGGATGTACGAATGCAGGATATAGTGATAGTGAAGAGGTAGATGGACGAGGTACAAGGTGATCGAATTGTCAGCTGGTATGCGCTTTCTTTGTAGGCTTTGCTAGCTGGGCATAACTGGCAGTCCATGGGCAACACTGACTTCGTTGGTCAGCACTGGCAGAAAGATCCTGAAAGTTCCATGAAAGCCACCCCTGGAGGAAGTCCACAGCCTTCGAACCCGTCCACCTTAAAGCCCAGTACAACGTAACGAAGTAAGAAAAGTCGGTAAGGGGCCGAGCCTAGGCAGCGCATCATCGCTGCAGCTACGAGGCGCTGCCTTGGCAGCCTGCCAGGCCTTCAAAAAGGGTGCCATTGACAGCAGTTCTTTGCTGGTTTCTGGGTTCAGTGTTGGGGATTGGGTTTGCAGGCTGGAAACTGGGCACGGGGGAAGAAGCTTTGTGGAATTGTTTCGGGATTTGGCCTTGACGAAAGGATCCTTTGTATCGTATAGGAGTGGAGCTCGCGTGTGCGCGCGAACACATCCATAGAGAACGCTTAGAGCTTTGTGCGTCGCGTGCCCTATCATTGGCATTCATTGCTCTTAATTACCGGTAACTGGGCCTGTAATGAGCACTGGGCAAAGACTTTAACCAGGTTCTACATCAGAGAATAAGAGAAAGAAAGTGTGGCCAATTTTGACAAAGTTGTGTTGTGCTTCGCGTTGCGGAAAGTGCGGGGATCCGGGTCAGTAGTGGAAACGACTTGGCTCTTGCGCTTGCTTTGATTGCTCCTGATGCATGCTGCGTACCGCCATGAAGCTTTCAGTCTCCAAGATGGGAAACCTGAAGGTGGCGCAAGACTGCATCGTAATTTTGTTTGCTAGCGCGTTGGGCGATCTCGCCGTACTGACAGTCCTCCTGTTTCAATGTTTGACTGTGTGACCACCGACATCCACCGAGTGTGAATGAGAGACAAGGAGGAACATGCGCTTATGAACAGAGTGCTTTTGCCTTTCAACCATTTCCAAAGCCAGAAGAGCTTTGTAGACTGTTGTCTCTAAGCATTCTGTCCTTGATGATATTACGCAACGAATTGTATGAAAGCTGCATGGGAACCTTACACTGAATGCTCGGGAGAAGGGCGGAGAGTTGCCAGCGCATTTGTCCAACAGTATGCGCTGGTCGGAATCCACATGCAGAGATGATAGCAAAACCCACTCATCAAGAAACACATGTCCAGATATGGCCAGCAATCCTGGACAGGCTTCTGGACAACTTCAGCGCACGCATGCTGAGGAGCTTGGAGATCTTCACCCCTTCCATCTCAAGTTTCTAAGAATGAAGGAGAGCAAGGAGGTTGGCACGGGAGTAGTAGTACTTGAGCCGATTCGAAGGACTTGCCCACCTTCGCGCCCGCTCCCCTGATGGCAGTGCACTTTCAATCGCCATGGGTAGCATGCGTGATCAAGATCCAGTTTTCGTTGCTATGTATAGGGTGCCCACGACTTGAGCCACACCCAACTTTGCAATGAACTAGCAATAGGAACTGGTGATCTATTTTGCCGCGCTTTTTGCAACTGGAGTCGCATGCACGTACCTTCCGTTGTCACTGCCTTGGAAGCAACTAAGACAGGACCCGCATATGCAGCATCCTTCTGCCTCAACGTCTTTCCAGAAAGGGTTTTTCGAAGTCCTCTGACTTCGATGAACAAGCCCCTCAGCACAACAGCTTGAAAGAAGGAACAAGCAACCGGTCGGCTTGGAGGCCGAAGGTAGGACCACCTCTTGATGTTTTGCGCCCGAAGCCGCAGACGCCAGCATGCAGGTACGAGGTTGGCACAACTGCAGCAGCAGTCCAGAGAGAAATAGATGGACAAAGCAGGGGCCTTGGTGCTGAGTTGCTGGTCATGGTGACCCAAGTTATGTCCAAGTTCATCCCATGATGTAGTTGCATGATGGCTTCGCATACCACAATCCAGTTCTGGCACTCATGACAATCTACCGGTCTGGGCTAGTCTGCACTTTGAAAAGGGGTTTACCTGCCCTGACTAGCTCGAGATTTGGCCGCCGCACTTGCATTTGACACCCAGAAAGTTCTTGAAGCACGCCAGCTGCATACCAAATCGATGCTACAAGTAGCCATCTACTGTACGGCACTTGAATTAAACAGAGCCGCTTGGGTCTAAACAACTTGTTATACTTCAGCATGAGCGGATATCTGCTTGGCCAGGTGGGCCTCCAAAGTACGAGGCTTTTCTGCCCAGCCTTGCAGCTCTCATGTCAATCCGAAAAGCGCTCAAGCTTCCTTGTATCATGCTGCACAAAGGATGAAAACAACAGTGCCTCCAGGAGAATTATCAATGAAGTTCCCATGCAGGGCAGAAGCTGTCTCATCAGATTGCACAGGCCAATGCTGAAGGCCGCGAGCCCAGCCAAGCTCTGTGACTCTGTGCAGTGTTGCTTGCTGTCAAGTTCCGGCTGGAATGAGATGGGATTGAGGCACGGGATACAAGTATGGTAGGGTCCATTTGTCGGAGCAACATGGTGTCCACCTGTCCATCTAGCTTCAGTCTAGAGTTCACTGAGCTGGATGGATCTTAGGGTTGAGCGGCTTGGGTTGTATGTCCATCTTCTTGGCTGAGACGTACCGGCCAGAGATGAATATTGGTTACCCCACTTTCAACGTGGCAGCAAGGCCAATCTTGGCAAGCAGAGGTAGCATTGATCTTGTGACAGCGGATGACTGCAGAAATCTTATGGGCATGGAGCGGTCATTTGACTACACCATGCTTTCACCAAGTGTGTTGCTCTGCCAAGGCTTGTGCATTGACATCCTGCTGAGCCCGGCAAGGAGAAGTCGCGAAGACAACGCGCTGGAAAACAGGATAATCCTGTTGGTCAAGGCGCAGTTAACGCTACAAGTAGCTCCATTCAACAAGGCCCTTTGTGTGGAGATGCCCCCCGCTATCCAGAGCAACACGTAGCCATTGGCTCTTTGCAGCAGCAGACGATGTGTGCAAGGATAAGACAGGCCTAACCCCGCGGGAATGCTGGGTCTGAACTGCAGAATGCCGCAGCAGCTGGATGCAGAACTCTCTCCACAGCAATCCTTGACACCAATAGATGAGAATATTCGCTGACCAACCGCTGACGCTTGAATTACATGTGGGGCCATTAGCACCTCCTGCCGTTTTCTTGCTGCCCAAGATGATGCTTCCAGCTTGCTCCGGGCTGAGCATGCGTTTGATCCTGACGCCTAGCTCCGTGCATGTCAGGAATTCTTCGGGTAAATGCCTGGGATGGGAATCTGCCAGCGCTTGCCTTGTCACCTTCGAAGGGCAGCACTTTCAGCATGCACGATATTGAATGCAGGACTTCTTGACCTGCAAATCTATGACCGATCCTTCCCCGGCCACGGGCTGGCAGTGCCTGGCAAATGCCTAGTGCTACTGGTAGGAAGCCTAGATGCCCTACCTGTGCGCCTATGCAGCCAAGGTCCTTGACCTGTGTTAGTCTCGCCCCTAAACCCCGAAACCCTAAATTGCGTGGCTTCACCACGAGGCTCTGCAACATGGCGCACAAGGACTCCATGGGCACGGCATCAACTTTGCCTGAAGCCACATTGTGTGAAACACTCCCAGGTATTTCAACGATTGGAGCTAGCGGCAGTCGAATGAATATCAACTAAAAGGGGGAGATAGACTTTTGGTATTTGCCTGCGTATATACATACATATATGTATATATATATATGAATATATGTGGTTATATGTGACATGTCTGGTCGTGCAAAGAGAGATATGCCGAGGCCATCATGGCCAGATACCTACACACAGCTGCGAACACATAAGTTTTCCTGCGCAGGAGACGTTATTTGCAGTGGTGCGCAGCTCCAAGAGCACGCCTCGCAAAGCCACGCAGGCGGCATTGCTGAGAGTGCTCACCACATATACGACGCATGGCTTCCAGCTTCATAGCTCCTGGGTAAGGGTGCCGGTAATGAAGCCCATAAAATGAGATCGCAGAGGGCTAGAAGCAACATGGAGTCAACGAGGCGCAGCTTGAGGTCTGGAACTGTTTTGGTCAGAGTCAGCAGCTGATTCATACACTTCAGTGCAATCCTCTCCCTGTAACTTCCGCCGAGCCAGGCAGCCTCGAAGCTCCTTGACCTGGGCTTGGTGCTTTGGCCAAAAAGATGCTTTCGCTCTGATTTGAGGACTTGGACAGGTCCCAGCTTTCTAAGCAGGATTTGATTTCCGCGCTTAAGGCGTACGGCCTGTCCTTGTAGGAGGTACTCTAGCAGTGAGGTACCAAGGCCCAGCAATGACCATGAGAAGCAGCGCATAGGCTTATGAGCATGTATGCCGTATACCTCCACTGCGTTGGTGCAAAGCTACAAAGCAGGTGTCGTATGCCACGCTTAACCGAACTACGTACACGGACTCAGGATTGCCTTAAGTTGACACGATGCAGATGGCTTGCGGGCATCAGTCACGTTGAAGCGAATCCAGGAGCAATGTCAGCGGTTGATATCATCCCAGAGTAAAGCAAGAATTTAGGTACTCCTTGTATAGGAGGACTTCCCAAAATTGACCCGTCGTTGGTATTCTGAATATGAGAAGTTTGCTCCGAAAGCCTCCAAGCCGGCAGCATGCACCCTCCAAAATCAGAAGAACTTGCTCTGAAAACGAATTGAAATCCGGGGCGTCTTGTCTTGAGCCTATGCTTGTTGCACAACAGTGCGCAGTTTGGAGCATTATGCAGCAGCTCAGGCAGGGAGAGATTATCTTAATTTCATGTAGAACGTTTTGGAGATGCGCCTGCTTTGCTACTTCCGCACACTTGAGGCCCCAAAAAGGCCTAGCACACATGGCCGTCCGAAAAGTACATGCGTCCCGCAAAAAACGAGCCTTAGGCCAAGTCGGAGCGAGAGCACCTCGCCCTCATTCGGGCGCTGGGGCGGCACCGGGCCTGGACGGCTTCCTTGGAGGCACGCGGGCAACAGCCTTCACTTTGGGGGTCGCAGGATCTCTAGCAATGCCATTGTTCTATGTACATGACGCATCACATACACCTGTCTCTCTCTCTCTCTCTCTCTTTCTTTGCGGCCCGCACTTTGGGTAGAAGGTCAAGGGGAAGTGGCATCACTGCCATGTTTTCTGCCGTTGAGGTATGAACGGAATGTGGGCTTGCATTCAACTTCCCTTTGAGCTGCCACTGCTCAGAAAAAAAACGTTTCCCGCTCCCTTAACACCTGTGCAAGGCTACTGCATATACTACACCAATGAGCACTGTCACACAGACACAAGTTCAATCTGGTATCATGTCGAAGGAAACTGACAAGCAGAAGGTTCCCTATCCACAGCTTCTGCCTGAACAGGTCTTCGATGCCATGCAGAAAGCGAAGCTTCAGCCTAACGATTTGCACTACACTGCGCTGATGCGGGCTTGCACTAAAGGCTGTGCCACACTGTCACAGATAGCTTTGCTGACGTTGTTTTTCACTCCAAACAAGGATGGTTAGCATCAGAGCAGGTTTTTCTCGCAGTGCATCGGCTAGTCCATGACTGACGGCACGTTGCCTTGTGTGGCCAAGAAGCTTTTCTGGTTCCTGTTTCGCAGGCGGCGAGCCTGCTGCGGCCATGCGTGTCTTCGCTGAGGCTAGCTGGTAAGCAAATGCCGAACAGCTTGTTTTGAGAGCTCTGAAAAGCCTACATGGAATGTAGGCTTGAGTAGTGGTTCATTACCCTGCCACAGACCACTAGGGGAAGGTGGACACCTTGCTGACGAACTTGTTGTTGGGTTCAGCTTCAGCTGTCAAGAGTCGTGCAGGCTATGCACATTCTAGCAGCTTGCCAATGCGCGCATTCTCTAGCTGGACCTTTCAAGTCTGTGGAATGGTCCCAAGCCCCAGGATCTGTGAACCCTTCATCAAAACGTCAGACAACTGTTTTCCATGCATCCGTATTATAGGTGAACGCCTGCAGCTGCAAAGCCCAAAGTCCACGGCTCACAAGACGTTTCGACAAACACAAGCCTCCTGGGTAAGACAGCTTCGGTTCAACTGCCCCGGCAGCCCTTCTCAAGCTTTCTCAAGCTGCTCCTTGGACACGGCCAGGTCAGCGAACCCACCGCCATGGTATTTGCGGCTGCAATTTCCACCTGCGGGACAGCCGGGGATTGGGAGCCTCCCAGCTCAGGTTAGTTTGGGCTCCATTCATCACAGCAAGGGCCATTGAAACTTAAAAGCCATGCACGAAATACGGAACACTCATGAAACATCTTGCATAACTTTTAAAACATCATGGCTCTTAGTACCTCAGTACCTGGGTGACCTCACGGCTTAGCTCGTTACGTAGAGGCTCTACCTCCATGCTGACTCCAAGGAAGTTTCCCAAAAGTGGTACCAGTAGCCTGGAAGCCGAGTATGGGCCCACTCCACCAAAAATGCGGGGTCGTACGCAAGTCCTTTACAGCCTCACTAACTCGGAAACCGGACGGATTTCGCTTTGCTCAGGGTTGCCCTGGACCTTTTATCCGCCATGGAGGACGGGAGGGTTGCTATTGATCATCATCATAAGCACCTTTCTGACGTGCGCCCCATTTGGGACAAGGGCCGGCTCTTGGAACCCGAGCGCCGCAAAATTTTGCAATCTTGACATGTTGCCAACAAAGCTCGAAGCATGTGGGCAGGAAGCCGAGCTAAATCCAGACTTGGTGACCTTCAACACGGCACTAGCGGTCACGTGCTGGCAACAGCTTTGATTAGCCCTTTCCAACAACAGGTGTGGGGTTGAGGTTGCGGAAAGGTCAACCTTGCTGGTCTTTTGTTTGCGTGAGCACTTCCAGAAACGAGGAAGCCACGAGCGGCAATGATC
The DNA here is from genome assembly GCA_905231905.1 of Symbiodinium pilosum. Taxonomy (NCBI): domain Eukaryota; class Dinophyceae; order Suessiales; family Symbiodiniaceae; genus Symbiodinium; species Symbiodinium pilosum. The sequence goes on from CAJNIZ010027335.1 coordinate 62,891, forward strand.
ATACTTTCATTTGCATCTGCATCCTTCTGCATCTCCAATATCTCCAATCCCTCTGCGCAAATATGTGTGCAAACAATCGCTTAAGATCTAAGACGCATATGTGTATAGTACACATCAACTTTTCATATGTATGTAAAGAGTGCACTACTAGGCCTGTCACCGGGCCGTGAAATCAAAGCCTGCGCTGCGGCTGCTGGAGGCAATGGGCTACTTAAAAGGGTTCCCAACTTTGGTGCTTTTGTAGTCAGGCAACACAAATCAAGGAGAACATCCATGTAGTCTAAATTCCTTAAGGGGGGTTTATATAGGGGATCATATAGGGGACTATACTGGGGCTTACTAGGGGCTATTAGGGGGACACTAAGAGTTTAGACTATAGCTCATGTCGGCAGCTTGGAGGAATGACAGGGTTTCCAGGGGACAAAGCAAGTGCAGTGGGGCTTTCAAGATCAGGGACTCTTTCTCAGGCGACTACCGGAATCCCAGTCCTTCAACTTCCTTTTCTTTTCGAGGGAAACACCGACATGACAAAGAAATCTACTTTACCAACTGCTATGAGGAGGGCTAGGTTAGAGCAAAGTAGGTGAGGGAATTGGAGCAAAGAATCTGACCTTGAAAGTCAAGCATTTCGTTCAACAGCCCTTTCAAATGATCCGTTTGCGACACTGGCAGAATCCCGGCACCATCTTTCTCTCAAAGCTTGAAGGATCGAACGAAGGCTTTGGGGACGCGAGTTGACACGTCAGAGGAGCTTCTTAGTCAGAAGTTGAAACTCCAACTTCTACGAACCCTCCACCTCTGAGCCCCCCTATCTTTGAAATTCTTCTGGCTCAACACCCGGCAAGACGAAAAAAAAGGCGTTACTTTGAAGGAGATCCGACGGCGTGAGCTGCGGCCCGACGCCGCGCGGCAGCATCCAGCCAAGACTGAATCAAAACATTCAAACAGAAGGTGCAGGCAGTAAGTTTGGTACGTGATTTCAGACTTGGATACATGCACACACCTTGACATAGAGGTTTTAACCTAGTGACTTCTTGCATTTTTCTCCAACTAAAGGGTGTTTGTTGGAGCTGAGGTTGTGTCCTTCAGCACTGTGATCAGCGCCTGCGAAGATCCTCCGACAGATAGTGAAGACGAGTACTGGCTCTATGCTTTCTAGTCTAGTGCCTTCTGGTTTCTTTCTGCAAAGTTGCGGAAAATCCCCCAGGAGCATGTTACCGACAGTTGGAAGATATGCATCCAAGGCTGAATGCTGAGGTTGACAGTATTCAAAGTAAATTGTTGCCGCTGTCGTCGTTCTCGTCGTGGTGGCAATACCCACACCACTGAGAAGCCGTCGTGCGCCTTCAGCCAAGGAAGGCAGGCGCTGGCTCCAGGCACTACGCCTCCTTGGGACCATGGATCAGGCCAGACTGGAGTTGAACATCGACTTTGCAGAAGTGTTAGATGTTGGTCGGGTTTCTCTATACCACTCTAAGGAAGATCTTATTGAGCTTCATTTTGGGACATGCTGCCCCATATAGCCACGTGGCAATGGTGAATGGTACGACTTCCTGGAAGCCAAAGGAAGGATTTAAGCCTTTCACCAGCTTCTAAAGACTTGATTCAAAAAAGGTGTACCTACACACCACAATGTTGGAAATGAAGGCGCATACTGAAATATGACAGCGAATTTGGTAGGCATAAAATGGCATGGAACTAGCCAGTGGCTAAGTCTTTGATTTCCAGAGCTGCAGTCTTGAATTCCAAGTTGTTGCTACGGAGCCACGAATGAAAAGTCACTACTAATAGGATTTTGCAATTCGACATACTGTGCCTCTTCCGTGGCGAAATGTAGCAGGTACCTCTGGGCAGCAAAGGACATTCAAGGTGAAAGGCTACAAGGATCCTACTTGTCTAGCAACCTGGAGGAACAGCGGCTCATTATCGTTGCAGACACTCTTTTCATCTTTGTGGCCATGATTGGCGTGTTTGCTCGGGATCTCATGTGTTATTAAATCAGTCCGGTTTACCCCGGGTATCACGGTCACCTCAGACATCGTCAGTCCCCAGGTCAAAGTCAATGCAAACGTGGTGACTTACAGCGCCGCCATTAGCGCCTGCGAGAAGGGGCGCTGCTTGTCTTGCGTTGGAACTTTATATTTTTGCTCATGAGCCCTCGTTCTCTTCTTTGCTTTATAATCGAAATACGATTACGAGAATTTCGACATGATCGTTTATGATGTGATTTGCTGCCGGCAATGATGTTGATGCAGATGATGATGATGATGATGATGATGATGATACCAGGGCTTGTCTTCTATCCACTTGTCCATGAAGTCCGTGGTTGAGTTTGAACGACAGTTTGGGTGTAGAGAGCAGTGGGCGTACGGAAGCCACAGCCTGTTACTGTCTTCCGCTGACTTGCTTCTGCAAGGCCAGTGGGAAAGGGCCTTGCTTCTCATCTCGGAGATGGGCGAGAATGGACGCTAGCTCTTCAAAGCCCGTGAGCTTTGATCTGTGAAATCAAAATGAGACCTTCTTGCATCATGGAACTACTGTTCGTAATTGCTAATATATTATATATATATAGAGCTTTGGCAAGCATCAGTCCATCTGGTTCCCAGAGGCAGCAATGGCGAAGCCCAGCCCATTGCAGCCTTTGCAGTTGCTCCAAGGAGTGGAGCCCAACACCGTCAGCCACGCTGCTGTGCTGTCTGCGTGTGAGAAGCTGGGATACACTGATTTGCTGCCAGTGCTGACCAAGAGTGGTTGTCCTGCCTCAGTCCTTGTACGTGCAACCCATGAGGAGGCATAGCATCACCAGTAGCAGGGGTGCGAGACATGCTCTAACTGCACAGCCTTCTGCTAAGCGTGCGCTGAGGAAGGCAAATCAGTGGCGCTGGGCTCTGCATCACTGGGCGCAGATTGAAGCAGCAGGTGCTGGCAGTTTGGGTGCAACGTCGGCGTGGAGGATTTGACATGCCATCATGGTTCACTTTTTAAAGGAGTCGGCCCACGAAATGCAATCAAGGCAAGCAGCCTAGGCGGGAGATTCTCGGCAGAAGGAACATGAGAATAGGTTCCGGTAGCTTCCGGGTCCTGTTGGAGGGTGGCCTTGCAGGTGTTCGAGTGAATCGGGTGACCTACAGCGCCGTGTTCCTTAGCTGCGGCTTGAGGCTAAGGCAGCTGGGGAATGCGGTACATTTTGCTCCGTGGGACCTTGTTCTTTTAGAACCGGACCTCCTAATCTTTTCTCACACTCAAGATCCTTGAGAAGATCCTCCAAATGAGTTTGAACTCTCATGCATCCGAAGCTTCTCCCCAAGGCATCCCAAAGCCTGCAGCCCAGGATCGCTGCTGCTGGTGCGGGGAGCCACTGGGATGCGGCTGTGCAGCTGCTGTCCGAAATGTGGGACCGCAAGGTAACGCCTGAGGCTTTGGCTGCAGTTTGGAGGGGAGTCCTTGAGTTTGATGCAGCTGCGGATTGTTTGGGACAACTACTGTATCGAACTGCTCGACTTTTCCTGAAGAGGGCAGTCAGACCTGTTGAAGATGAAGCCCAGCATGCTAGAAGGCACGATCTTCCTGGGAACTTCACCCAATCGCTACTTACACTGTTTGACGGCCCCTCACTTGCTTTTTGTCAAGTCAAGGCTGCGGGAGGGTTTCGGAAAATGCTGCTGTATCCATGAGCTCACCGGGCCCAAGGACCTGCGCAACTACACCCTGGCGCTGAGCACGTTAGAGCAAGCTCGCCAATGGGAGCTATCCGTGTCTAGATTCAACTGAGAGAGCCCATCACTGTGCAACCTCTCAAGCTGCTTGGCTGTAGCCTTTCCCTTCCATTACCACTAGAGCATGAGCTTGGGCTTTGAGGTTCACTTGCTGACGGAGATGCGCCGCCGCAAGCTCAAGCCTGATCTGAGCCTTGGCCAGGCGGATGCATGACTATTGTGTGATCAAGCACAAGAAGCAGTCAATGATGGAACGGGATATTGCGATCAGGGATGATAAGATTATGTGTAACTAAGTGCAGCTACATCTACACACGTTTCTATCTATCTACTTACGTTCGTACGTATGTATGTATGTATGTATACATATCAATCTATACGTATATTATTTATTATACCCTCCGGTAAAACTCAAGACACACTGAGTGACAGGACCACGGCAATTGCATCAAGCACGAAAAAGGAATGGCTGTCCTGCAGTAGCTCACCATTCCCCAACAGTGGCAAAGTAGGACAAGCAATGCGAGCTGTTGCTTGTGAATGCCAGTGTGGTTCTGTCTGTATGCATGACACAGTGTAAGCCACAATTTGATGAGCAGCGCCCCATTCCATGTGAAAAGTCTCTCGAGATGAGGATTTGCCACAGCATCGTTACTCAGCTCGAGAAATTGGGATGCTTTGGTTTTGTAAGCGTAACCTTTTTTGCCGTTTGTCATGGCAAGCTTTTTGCAAGCAGACAAAAGGTGAAGAGAGCTCGCTTCGCTGGCCGCCAGGGTCGCCGCAGTTCTCGAAAGAAGCGGGTCAAGATGAGGACTGCGCAGGGTTGGAAGCGAGCAAGTGACGCACAAAAGGCGCCATGACCATGCTGAATGTTTTCATGCAGAAATGCCACACCTCTGCCAGTAAGCTGAGCCGTAATGGCATAGCATATGCTTGAAATCGGCGATGCTTTCCCGTCATCTGGCATGAATGTCATGAACCTCATGAGATTTTTGAGGAAGATAGTAAAGCGACCAGCTAGACACACAAGATAAGAGCATATAAGAGCCATACTTTGAAACCGGCTTCGCCAACTATTTGGGGCGCTTGCCTCCGACAGGAGCTCCCACGGCCCGTACCTGGAGCACCCGGACGAGCAAAAATGCACACGTGGTTCGCGGCGAAAGTAGGTGGACCACAGAGAAAGACTACAGATGACCTCATGTTTGCTATGGCGCATGACATGTGTGAAGAGCTCCATCAGAAAGTGATCCATTCTGCAACTGGTTCCACTGCCTGTGGTCCCTTCCATCTAGAGACCCTGGCGAACACATGATCTTCTTGATTGTTGGCTTGGCCGCTCGTACTGTTTTGTGCTGCCATGCCAGGCTTATTAGAACGGACCGAGCGCACATGGTCAGCATCAGCCACACAAAAACCGTTCACCCTACCCATGACGCTAATCACCTGCCTTGCAACAATTCCACACACAAGCAGGCATCTGGGCATGTTGAAGGATAGGCTACAGAAACCCGGTAGGAAAAGTTTTCTCGTAAGCATCCCAGCCATCAGCCGAGCATTTGCATTCCGGATTTTGAAGCAATGGTAGAAGCTACTGCAAGCGAGGATGATCAGGCTGGATTGCCTTCGAATTCATGAATTCATGAGATTGCAGCAACCTGGGCGAACGGAACGGGTCATTGATATTGCTCAAAGTTGACATGTCAGTTGGAGAGATCTGAGCGAGAAAGGTACACCAGCACATTTTGGAGAACCTAACATGGCAAGGTGGAACAGGCGGCTTCGGCCCTAGGCAGGTGGAGGTGGCGTGCGCGTGCTTTGCAAGCGTATCGAGTTTGCTAAGACCAGAACGGGATTCTGTAGGGGGGTGCGTGAAAATCCGGATCGCCATCTTGCTGCTCCCAGCCGTTGCACATATGGCAACGAGCAATCTGCCTCAGAAGTGCAAGAGCAAAAGCCTGAGCACCTAGATCTATGCATACCTCTTGAAACCTCAGCCCCAAAACCTAGTCAAAACAGGAAGGTCAGAACTCCCAGGACCAAGTTGCCTAAAATATTTTCCATCAGACCAAGAGCCAACCTGTTTCCAGCCCTTATAGCACCTCGAGCCCTAAACCACACCTAGCCTTCCCAATTGAGCAGATTGTTTTACATAGGGAGCCATATAGTCCCCAACGCACAGTAAGGTTGTTTCCTTCTGTTGATTCTACTCGTTACGAATGGCAATACGGCCTTACTTGGTTCAACCACCATAACGCGCTACTCAATTGGTTTGCCATTGCCGGGCGAGTTCTCATCGCCATGGCTGGAGGGGAGGAGGAGCCAGTTGTCAGTCTCACTTGCCTTGACTTGGGGTCTCCACAAATACCATATGGGGCCCGAAAATAGATTCTAACGAACACTATATTCCCTACTATAGGGATTCTCAAAACGGGACCCCGCTCATCTTTTGGAAAACCTCAATCCCGAATCTCAAGGTGCAAGCATGTCGCAGCATGTCACTTATCACCCGCGAGAAACAAGGGGTGGACTGCCATCGTCAGCAGGACCTGCCTGCGGACATCAAAAAAGAGGTCGTGACCTGGCAGGCAAGAGATTAGGCGGCAGAAAAATATTCGACAGTTCTCTAGAAGAGATTGCCTGCCTTCGTGCTCGAGCTAGACCCCAAAGATGTTTCAGCGATGTTGAGCCAAGCATCTCCACCTTTCGACTTTTATTGGCAAGAGGAAGTTGCGTGGTCTTCAACTATCTTCAAACACTAAGATGAGCGAAATGCCGGTCCCAGGAGGCTGAAACATGCAAGCATGCAACTCGACTTGCCGTGCCAGCAGCGCGATGCTCGCGGCGAAATCATGACGTTGGGAAATATTTGTCCCGAATTCTGCATTGGGCCTATAATCTAATGAGGGCATCCGTCGTCATGAGTTCATGCCAGGAACTGTTCACCTGATTATGGGGAACTGATGTGGATTATGCCGTCTTGCATGTTCTACTTTGGCACTTGCGATCGCCAGCTACCGACCTGTTAACGTTCGCGCCTGATCGGAGCTCAGGTGACAAAGGCCGCATACAATGCCCGAGCACCCAAGCCGGGAGACGAGGCAGACAGTATGGGGCACAGCAAGAACCTAATGGAAGAAATTATTGTGATGGAGAGCCATAGGGAAAAATTAGGGAAAGTGCACACCATTGAGGACGCCCAGCTTTATCGCCCACAGGCCTGTTCTGCCCACCAAGGTTTTAAAGCACCCATAAGAGCTGGCTTCGCAGATGTAAGATCGGCTCCACGTGCAGTCGGAGTTGCTACCAAATTGGCTCAAAACATCCGAAGTCAGCCTTCAAAATTTCATCAGACTGTAGAGGCTGCTTACCTTTTCCATGCCGTGGTTGCGCACCACATGTAAGGGAATCTCAGGCACAATGTCTGCAGAAGATACTGTACGGGACTGGCAGTGTGAATACCCCAGAACCCGCCAGACAGGCAAGCCCTGTTTTGCTCACCCAAGCCGGAAGAACTTGACATCCCATGCTTCAACATTGCCTCCGTCTGCATCCCCAAAGTTCCAAAGGTTGAGATCCGCTTCGTGGCCGTGGTGAACAAGTGGCCGGTAGAGACGTCAAATGAAGTTCGCTTCAAGCTGGGCCGTGGTGAGGACTGGGGTGGGGAATTGTGGGGAGACAAGTGTTCCGTGTCGGCCATCTACTGCGTGACTCATTAGCTGTGCCGGTAGTTTTTGGAAAGGAGCTGACTACACGCATTCATGGCCATCTTGCAACCGCATAGCGGTCTCAAAGCGTAGACAGTGCAGGTGATGGAAGCCTGGGATCGCGCTGTGGCCACCATGAAGAAGGCTTGAGGAGAAGCCTTGCTGGCCCGCATAATTGTAGACTCCTCCGGCTGATTATTGGTCGTGGCAGAGGTAGTGGTATAGCAGTAGAGGCAGTAGTCGTCGTCGCGTCAGCGTCGTCGTGGTTATGGTGATTGTGGCGGTGGCGGCGTCGGTGCTGGCGGTGGTGGTCTTAGTCACTCCTCCTCCTCCTTCTTTTCCGGTTTCTTTGCTGCGCCATCGCTGAGTCGCATTAATCACGTCTTCAGTCCCACGTAACTTATCACGACGCCATAGTGTTTTTGCCGCTAGATTTTGGTCTTCGGCCTCGCACTGTTGCCTCTGTGGCTGAACAGTTCTACCATGATTCCAGGGCGAAACCTCGAAGTTCACCGTGCCAGAGACTTTGATGCAGCGGGTCAGTGGGTCATAGGCAAGACTTAAGCAGAGGATCTATCCAGAAGTTGGGGAGGAGGATTTCCAGCAGGCATTGCAGGGCTGGGCCGCGACTAATCTTGGCAACATCAGACTGATGAGGCTAGTTGGGCCACCTGTTATTGCGCATCCCTTGTGGCTATTCATCCTAATCACAAGATGAGTTCCTACTCCTCCATGCCCCTCGTCAAAACACGTGTCCATATTGTGTTTCTTGTACCTACACATAGGGCTGAACAAAGATCCACAGAAGGTAGAGCCCAGAGCTCTGAAGCAGCCACGCTGGAAAGTTCTGCGTTGCATTGAGGAGATGTACCTCTCAGGAGGTCCTGATTGCTGGAGGAAAAATCTTCCAGATGATGGACAGGCCGTATTGTAGCCAGCCTAAGCTCGCAGTAGCTTCACCTTCAAAAGGTGGCACTTGGCCAGCTGGATCGGACGTTGGCTAGTAGTTGGAGCATGTTGCAGCCTCTTGGGCCCAGTGGGGAGGCGAAGGACCTACCAACTGAGTGTGATACGTACAAATTGCTGAGCAAGCTCTCTGTGACGCTGAGAATCAAGCCGAGATTCGCAGCCTGTGGAAGGATGTCATCTTCGAGTTTGAGCTAGTTGCCGTCAGACCTATCACGGACCTGTTTGGCACCTCTGCTGCAGCCCTACCAGAAATGCCAAAGCAAAGAGAATGAACAGCCCAGGCAATTGGCAAGGCAACAAGTCTGTTCAATTTCATGATATTCTAGATATCCGAGCTGTCGTCATCTCAGACTCAATGCAAGCTGCGCGCCAAGGGGATGGCGGTGTGATCCAGAATCTCTTAGAGGACTCCATCTAACTGCCTGCGCACTTTGCATAAAAGATGCACGTAGCCGCCTGGAAGCTTCATGCTTCTTTCATTCTTGCAGGAGTCCGATGATTATGGTCAATCTCCAAAGACCACGGATGAGGTCCGCCATTTTGTGAATGAAATAATCCCAAGCATAAATCCGGTCTGATGTGAAGACCTTTCTCCGGTTCCTGGAGTTGCCAGTGCAGCCCAATGGCAGCGACATCCACCATGCCTCAGTCAAAACTGTGCTCCGGTCAGGTCCAGATCCATTTTATCACTACGGTGAAAGTCAGCGACGAGGTGGGCCATGCAAAAACTGTGTCAGCAAGTGATTGGAAGATAGGATTCATGACCACCACTTCGACACACGCTTGATGCTTGTTTCTTTGTAGAACCATTTGGGGCAACACCAGTTCTGGGAGCGGGTGTTTTGGGGGCGTTTCACCTGAGGGTCGCAACGATGGCAGCGAGGGTTTGCAGTTTGGAGGGCTCGCAGTACGAGGTACTCTCTCACACAAGGCGACAACTTGCGGGGGATTGACTTGCCTAGCAAGACATGATGAGTGTGACTCATGTGTTTTTAGGATACTAGGATGCTTATGATACTTACTTTAGGGCGGCAGTTCCTAACTGTTTGTTGATTCTTTGTTGCCGCTGCCCTTGCCTTTGCTGCATTACTCTGTTCGATTCCCTCTGGGCGCATCAGTGATGGTGCCTGTATCCTAAACATCGCTATAGAGTATGTGAGCTCTTCTTGTAACGAAACGGCGAGGAGACAGCACCACTGGTTGAGCAGGGCCAGTCCGTTGATTTTCGGCTTCTCTGCTGCACATCGAACCAGGTTTCAGGCATGGTTTCGTGCCGGGTAGCAGGTCCCAACGCCTGGGGCACTTTTCGTGCCGCTGGAGCATTTGGCCCACATGCATTATTTGAAAAGGGAGGGATTTAGTTTCTCTTTGCTGGCTTTACGCTCTTCACAGGTACGTTTTGTGTTTTGGGGAGGGTTCATTGTGGGAAACCGTAATGTTATGCCACAACTGAAGCGCAATTCTGACCAAAGTACCCGCCCAGGATGGCTAGCCCCAGTCTGAACAACATGCTTTGTGCAAAGGCCGCTTGGTTTGACCAAACTTTGCACTATGGTGCGTTTCCTCATGGGAGGGATGGAGGGGTGTCATCGAATCCGGGACTAGCTTGCTAATTCCAAGGAAGGCTGTTCGAAGCTATTTGCATATGTGTCGCCCTGTCATCCTTGAATGGCTCCACGGACAAGTGATGTTGGCCCCGGTGGATGGGTGGAGCGATGTCCTAGACTTGTAGGTGGCAGGATGGAATGAATCAAAGGCACAGCATGTGGAGCTGTGGTTCTTTGACTACGGTACCAAGCAGCAAGGGCAGCTCAGTACATTACTGGTCCCTGCACAACTTGTTATACTCCCAGTCCATGATGTTGTTGGGTGTGTAGGGGAGCAAACAGGCCATCCACAAGGCGCTGCTGTCAATGAAAGCTGGCACGTGGCTTGGTTGCCAGAAGCCGTCAAGATGTTGCAGCAGTGTACGCAGACAATAGAATCTTCAATACGTCAATTGGAGTATCACATGGACCGTCACCTCTTGCAAGTTGATAGCATGGGCAGTCTGGAATGCGAATGTGTGCGACAACTTCATATTACTCTGACCAGGAGTGTGCGGCTTGTATGCCGCAGCGACTACGCGGCTGGAGATCAGGGCGACGAGGAGCTTGTGGATTCGTGAGAGGATCTGTTGTAATGAAGTGCCATACCTGATGCAAGCATCTGCAAGTTGCCCAGAGCCCACAACTCGACAGGAGCGTGGAGTGCCTCCCAAAGCTTCTGTGGTGGTGTGCCTTTCGTTGCTGCAGATCTACGAGTTCGACGATGCCGGCAAGAAAGCCTCATGGGACTCCGTGGTTCAAAAATTGAAACAGAGGCAGGAAGGCTATGTGTCATGCATGCAGTTGAGAGGTACATGCAACAGCTGTTGGAGCCAAAATGTGGGAAGGTTTGCGCAAGTTTTTCGGGTCCAATGTCAATCACAAACGGTGCCATGTCAAAAGAGGTGCTGGCTTTGAGTGGTGAATCTCTACACATTCTACGAATGTCAAACAAGAAGAGCTGGCGGGTAAGAGGTTGAGCAGTGGGAATGTGCAACATGTGTCGTTTCAATACCAAGCCAAGGAAGAGAATTTGGTCGTTAGGAAAGTTTCTTGGCCGCAGTTGGAACTGTGCGTGCGTGGCTTCTTGTGCTATTTTGTGTGCAGTCGTCCCCCATTTGCTGGCCGGAAGAAGCGCAGCATAGGCGCCTTTGCCAGGTAAAGCAGTGACTAATTCAGCTACACTCTTGGATGAGCTTGTGGTGCCGTGTTTCCTCTGATATGTGTGGCGTTATCTTCATGATTCGGGCATGATATGCTATCTGCAAGCTGCAGCCTGGCCGATCTTGCAATGCCATTCAGAGGTCCAAGCAAACCTGCTGAAACTCGTTCTACTTGAAGAATGTCAGTCCCTGCACTTAGACTTTGTACACATTGTCGCAGGGTTCAAAGTATCAGAGCACATTAAAAGATGAACGTGCTCAGCTAAAGTAGCTTTTGTGGTTCCAAGGCCATTGTGCCAATCAGAAACCGGCTGTGTCCTGGATGGGATGGCACTTGGTGCAAGGCATGCATGAGTCATGCATGTCATGTGGTCCAGACGACAAACAGTTATGGCACAACCTCGAACGCTTGTGCCGCTTGAATTGCGCAAAACTCTTGATCCGAGTTCAATTGTGGATTTGTCCCGGTAGATGCGCACATGGTCATGCACGCTGCGACCCGATCTACAGTCCGTAGCGCATCCACCCTCCTAGCAAATGGAATGCCTGATAGCGTAGCTTGTCAGACGACGCTCAATCTGAGTTGAGAATACTGTGCAAGTAGAAGCCTCCCCATTGGGGCCTGAGAGTAGCTGTTGCATGGTACTTCCATGGCAACGCCATGCTCTAATTCTGCAGCGCAGATCTGTCAAACCCAAGACTTTTTTTTAAAGCCTCCATGAGTATCGGCAACCTTGCGCGAATGCAGGTGAAGATAAAAAGCGTGAAGGTGGGTGAGGCACGCGGACTAGACTCCCAAGGGATCACTGAGACTGTGAGCTTATCAAGTGAAACTGAAGCAAGCATGGAGGTGCAGTGGCAGCTTCGACCTCATGCAGTTAGAAAATTACCCCTTGCGCTCAAATCATGTCGCTGAGAGCGGTGCTTCGCGAGGAGGAGAAGCTGGGTGAGGAAATGATTGTGAACACCATCGTTGGCAAGGGTGAGCTGCGGCTCAGCTCTCCAGCCTTCCTATCCACCACAGGAATCCTCTACTGTAGCATTGCTGGGTTGCTGCTAGGGCCTGCTAGGGAGTGCGGCTAAGTTAGCAACATGAGGAAGCCTTGCATTTGTCATTATATGTCCACACTATATGGGGGGGCGGGGCGGGGCGCAAGCGCAGAGGAACAGTCTTGGTCGCCATGTCGGAACAAGCCAGGAGCTGGGGGGGGGCAAGCAATGGGGGGTGCCATCCTGGAAGGACAGTTACACTGAGGACATATTTCTGCGCAGGTTCACTGTCGCTTCTAGTTCACGGATGTCACCGAGGTGCGATGCTTTGGAGGCAGCTTCTGCGCGCATGCGCAAAGGACGCAACCCTTCCGTGACTTTCGGTGTGAACCTGAAGCTGCGAGACTCAACAATTGCAGCATTTTGCCAAACACAGCAGCAAGTATGCCCTATGAATCAAACCTGGAGCAAATCTCCCAATACAGGGCTAAGTTGCCGATCAGGCGCGTAATTTGCATTCTGCTCGGACAGGAGAAGTGGCCCTGATCACGGTCAAGCCCATCCCATCTTTGCACGCACCAGGGGCCCCGGATCTCGAGGCAGCAAGGACTGAGCATGAACTGAATGATTCAACAGCAGGTCTTGGGGTAAGTTGTGGTGCGCAGGTCTGTCCCTTACCATGCCTTTACTTCAGTCAAGGCGTCATGAAAGAGAGGCCTTTGCGAGACTCCTCACGCTTATCGCACAAATCTTTCTGGCTGTTCCATGGGCCCTGCGGTCATGCAAGCATTTCCGTTTGCATTCCAGTTCCTGTTTGTCTGCATCTGGCCAGATCTCGGGCACCGCCAACGTGGTGTACAATGTTGAGATGATAGACTTTGGAATCTTTGTCTGAATGGATGGCCGGGTGGAAAATCAGTGCATGGAAAATTCAGCTAATTCAATCATGCAAGGATGCCTGGTTTGTCTGTGAAGCGCACAGCTGCAAAAAACATTCTGCTGTGACACTTTCCTCGCAGGCGCGCTCAGCAGCCCACAATACATAAGAAATTGTTCAGCCCTTCGCACAACAGATTCAGACAGCCTCGGAGAATCAGAAGACCCATTTGCATATCCTGTGCGCCTCAATCTGAGCTCTTTCGTTGGCTTTGTTAAGGTAACCCACCTCCGGAGGAAGGGCCCAGCGATTCCACGGATTTGCTCCTGGGCTGTGAAGTCTTGACCTCATGGGCACTGAATGGGTACAATAGCTGTAACCCGAATTCCGCAGCTGCAACCGGTTTTGTTTGGGAAGTCAAGTTCATTGGCGGAAGACCATCCAAACTGAAGTGAGGCTGGAGTTCTGCAAGAAGCAGAAGGAGCAAGGACCGGGTCCTTGGCAAGCGGGTCACCGCACGTCGTACTTAAAACTTGTAGCATGCCCAAGAAGCACATCTTGTATTTTAGCAGTGCTGCCAAATCATTGGACGGATGTTGCTGAAGTTGTGCGAGCACTTTCCAGTCTGTTCTTCGGTCAAGGCGGAGAAGCTCAGCCAATAGCCCTTCAAGTTTTCAAGTGACGACCCAGTCTTGCCCTAAATTCTCCTTGAAATCGCGAGAACGAGAGCACAGAAGAGACAGAGCCCATTTTACCTTACCAAGCAGCCCATCCCAACATCACGCTGGAGGCTCCGCTCATTTCAAGTCGGGGCGCATCCGGCTGGCTTATGCGCCTCCGATGATTTGCCCCTGCTTATTTACCACGAATCTCAAACTCCTGTTCGTGCGGGATGGATGCAAGACGCAAGATGAATAATTGCGATAATGGCACAAAAACTGGCTGCTGTGTAAACGGAGTCATATTTCTGCAGTGGATGAACTGGTCGAGAGTGAGCATGAGTGCGCCGCAAGTTTCCGATTTCTCTATATATATATATATGCATTCGTTAGAGAACAATGAGTTCAGTAGGTCAGTAGGTGTGCTCTTTGAAGAAGGCAACGGGACGAACCATGGGACGTGCCATTTTTGGATCATGATCCATCCAGCGAAGTGACCTGACTTCCTGTGAAGTTTCTATTGTAAGTTCTCCGCGAATGACATGCCAGACCAGGAGGTGGATTTCACAGATTTCATAGCTGCGGTATAGCAAGACAGCTTTGCCTGGAAGATGAACAGACAAAAACACTTGGCCTGTGACTCAGGAGCGCTACTCAAGAGTCGTTGCCCTCACACCCCGCTACAAGCGGCCATTGGGCAGTTCTAGCAGTGTGGAGGCTTGGACTCAGCAACGTCCACGTAGCTACGAAGGGGGATGTAGATTACTTCTGGCAAAGCTCCATGACTATCCATGACTTCCCCCCGCGCGTTTGAACATGGCAGTTCAGGTGGCACACATGAGACAACTATTTGCTTCATGATGGGCCGCGAGTTCTAGTGCTTGCTTTAGCTTGCTCTTTAAAACGGCTTCCCAATCTCATCTGTTTGGAAAAGACACAGACATTTGCAAAACAACGCCCATTCATCCTTGGAGCGAGATCTGAGGCATGGCTTCATACCCAAGAAACGAATGCATTCAGGTGAGGTATAGTGTAAGACTTTCTCGTCAGGTTTTCGAGGATCCAGAAGAGCGGAGAGAAGCTGAGGAGTGCAAGCCCTTGGAAGATCAGTGCTGGTGCACGGAATGGCCAAGTTGTTTGCAACTGGAGGCTTGCGGATGCAGTAATGCAGCATGCAGCATGGTGCCGTTGCGCTAGGAGCTGAAGAAGACCTGCCGGCTAAATTTGGCCGCTTGCGCTCCATGGCTGAACCATGCTTATAGGCTTTCACCAGCTTTTTACCTGGCCTCCGCCAAGCCAGAAGCGGTATAAGGCCTTGAAGCTGGACCTGGCATACTCTGCTTCCCGCTTTTGCGACGAAGTGCTGAAGGAGGCGGGGCACCCCCCGAACCGTCAGCTAAGCAGTGAAGGCAGCCGAGAGCGCGTTTACCTCGGTCAGGAGCCTGGCAACATCAAGGCGCTCTATCGCCGCGCTCAGGGTCTCCTGGGGTCAAATGACTTCGAGGAGGCGCCGGTCCTTGAAGCTGCAAGGATGGGTCATACATGTAGGAATCCCCGAGAACCGGGAAGATCGTCTCTGGGAAGTGTCACCACGCAGGCAGACCCTACGCAGCAAACAGTGCGTGGCACATCAACCGACACAACGAAGCTAAACAAGCAGTCGACCGGAGGCTTTCTGATCCGAGCAGCCTGAAACATTTTAGGCTTCCTGCTTCTATCCCGCATGGGTTCACTGCAAAAAAAACAGCACTTGGAGGCCGTGCGCGACTGCAAGTCCATCCTGGAGCTCGAGCCGACCAATAAGGTGCGAGAGGGGGTTGGCGTAAGATGTGCTAGAGACATCTGATGACATTCATGCAGACAACTTCCGACAGCTGAGTAGTGAAGATTGCGCACGTGAGCCAGAGCTCGTTGCAAGCCTGCTGATCTCTCCAAACCAGCAATGCAGCCTGGCGAGGACGCCAGGCTCCTGATGCAGAAGGTCAAGCAAGCCGAGAAGGCAGGAATGCTGAAATGGCATGGAATCACTAGTGACGTCGCTCAAGCAGATGAATCCTGCTGTCCAAGCCGTTCGATCATGACTAGCCCGTGCAATGTATGCCATCAGCTCCTTGTGGAAGCTTTACATGCTTGTCCGCAAATCAACTTGGACCCTACCGGCTTCACTCAAAGTATTTCTGAACGTGCCAGGAGCAGCTGAAAAAGCAGAAGGAGCGGTTCGGAGCTTCTTTGGCGAGAGAGCTCGCATAGCATGCGATGCTGGCTGGGACGGTCCAGTCAGCCTCACCTGCTGGTGTTGTCCAGAGTCAAGCCTAGTCCCGGAGAATGATGCAAGGTGGGTCCCACCTAGATGCCTATTTGGGACACCACTGCAGGGAATTCGTTACAAGACTCCTTGCATGGGCAGAAGTCCCGTTGATTGATATACCAGCCTAGCCTGGGAGTGCAAGGGTGTGTGGTGCCACTGCTGGAAGAAAGTTCTTGGAAGGTGACCATCCGTACATGCTACCCGGGGCTCGTTTACAAATCGCCACAGCCCTTGTTCGCCCGCTTCACCTTACCTCATGCACCAAATCTGGGGTTGTGCTTCCTCATGGCGCCCTGCTTGCTCCTCCTGCTGTCAGATGATGGCATGCACCTTCTACTGCCTGATGCTGCTGTCCTGCCGAAGCGTTTAGTTTCAGCCTTGAAGGCTCGTGACGACACTGCTTAGGTTGTAATTTGTTCGATTGAGGCGTATTTGGTCAGTGATTAGAAGTGGAGTCGACTGTAGGTAACTGAGAAGGTGACGATTCAATGGACTCTGCAAAAGAGCATATCCTCTCAGACACATGAATGACGTTGCATTGCTTTATCGATTCAGACTTCTAACGCTGGTAATGCCGGTCCCGTCGCCTTCGCCGGCAACTGCGGGCATCACAGAATGCACAGTGCAGGTTGAGCGCGACTCGGCTGCACTTCTGCAGAAGCATCTGTGGGTACAGAGTTTGGGCTGTTATTCGTGACTGCCTCACAGGCTTTGCTTGCGGCCTGACTATGGGACTGCTGTCTTGGAAGAACGGCCAGGAAAATGTCGCCGGGCTTCAATGGATCTCAAGTTACAGGGAAGATCCGTAATTTGCAGGGCGGCGGTTTTCAGGATGCTGGGTTCGCCTGTTGATGCTTTCGATGTGGTGGGCATCCCACGCATGACTTGTATTGCAGGAGTGGAAGGCGCCAAGCAATTCTTTAGGGAAGTCACCCAGCCCAGGTCGAGTTCGACCTGTACGAACTCAAACCGGGCAACATTGTGATTGGCGAGGTTTGCCAAGGCCTGTGGACTTCCCATGGCCGCTTCTGTAAAGATAAAACAGGCATCAGTAGCGTCGGCTTGTGACAATGAAGGCCCCCTCCCCGAAAATTGGAGCTGCTAAACAAAGGTCCCCAAATTCATGGGTAGAAGATGTGTCGAGGATCAGGAGTGTGAGTAGTTCAGGTTCACTACTTGACACGGGTCGCAAACACCATTGATTTTTCTTATGCTCCTGTGAAACCATCACTCAATTGCACGGCCTCGTTCTTAATGTATTCCCTGCAGACAAGTTCGTTCTAGACCTTGACCTGCTAGGCCTGAGGTGGGCATGAAATGACATACGTAGGAGATCAAACCTGCGCCAGTTCCTCCAAAAAAAAACTCCCCTGAGATCTTCCCATCCAACCTCTTTGCATGACCCCCCCCCTCCTCCACCAGAATGTGAGTTTCTCAAGAATGCCTCTTTTGCACCCGCTGTACTCCTTACATATCTACGGTCCAAAGGGCCTTCCCTTCCTCCTTGCCAGACCTGTGGAAGGCCCCCCACTCTTCGCAAAGATCTCCTGGCGTCTGGTTGCCTCCACCGGCAGCAGCAATCGGCTCGCGGAAATTCGAAAAGGCCCATGCTTGGAGCCCTAAGTAAATAAATGGAGAACATTTACTTTAGGCGCAAAACTCTGTGAGCACCTACTGCTTGGGGCTTTTTGTTGACCTAGGGACAGGTTCGTCCTGGGGTTTGCGGTACGGATCTGAAACACTCAGAGGGAACGGTATTGTGCTTAACCAGGCTTCCTACAAGGAGATGACAGACCACCCCAAGGAGAATATCATTCCAGTAGCTGTCCCGAGGGTTGTCAGCAGTGAAGGTGAGCAATGGCACATGTTGCGCACATGCTGGTCCAGGTGATACTCTCTTCTTCGCAAGCCCAAACTGGGTTTTGGCCTTTTGCAAGGCAGCTCGGCTTATCTTCCAAGCTTCGGGGGTAAAAGTCCTATTGTATAGACCAAAGCTGCATCTGATGTGGTTAGTGCTTTGGCCTCAGGCTTGTAGCAGTTTTCGGGGTCCTCGTCGCCTGCGGGGCCATTCTTTCGAGATGAGAGCGTGCATGGTTAACAGTTTGGCAGTATTTTCATTGCTAACTCTGGAAAGCTCCAGCTACTTGCTTGGAGGTTGGGAGGCTTTCAAGGTGACCTTCGCCCAAAAAGGTTCTGTTTTGGTGTGCAGCTCTGGGCGTCCTGTAAGTCCAGCAGACGACCACCCAGCCTTTTCGAAATTGAAAAAGCGCATGTTGATGGAGACATGCTGGGTGGGCGCCCCAGGCAGTTTTGTTGTTCCTTTATGCTACTTGTTGGCAAAGAGACCATCCGGCCTGGTTCAACCACCAAAAAGACAATCAACAGTGAAGTCGTGCACGTGATGTGCGCCAGGCCACAGAACAGGAAGTGAGGCAGCAACCCGCCGCTCCGTGACTTGGACAACTGGAAAAGTCTTGAGCTTATAGTCTCAGGGATGAATTAGTTGACTGCCTCAGGAGTGTGCAAAGGAGTCTATGAAATTTGGCGCGCATGGCGATTTCCTAGAGCAATCAATGCGCCCCAACTTCCCTTCCCAACGCAGCGTTGAACGACCGCCTTCTCTCTTGTATAACGAATTATGTGGTCAGCCTGAAGCCAAGTGGCTTACCTCCAAAATCACGCTGAAGTTATATCGTGCAAGACCCGAAAAAAATCAAGCATTTGTGAAGCAAGCCTTTGAAATGCGTGCACAGCCCTTCATGGCCAAAATCGGCCCCTTTCATGAGAACATGCAAAGATACCTGGCAAATCCCTGCTCAGGCGGATACCGCCTGAGCCTAGCTGGCAAGAGGACGTTTGCCGGGCCACGCCCGTCGTGCCCAAGCTGGCCCCGTGGTTGCAGAGGTGGTACGTAAGGAACATGTAAGTAAGCCTGGTACGTGTTTTGTGGCTGTGACAGAGGCATCATCTTGGGATAACATAAGGACGCAGAATCGGCTGGACGGAAAAAAGTCTAGTGATTGTTGGGCACTTCATTGCGTCTCTAGTCCAGTTATGTTACATAGTGTGACAGGATATGCTCGAGGAGTTGTAGTGGAAAGGCCCAATATAGAATGGCTCATGACTGTAAAAAAAGGCCCTTACACCACAAAGAATATATCCACGCATTTCGTCGACTCCCGCACTACTTACTGGTGCGAGGGGAGTGAATATAATTTCGTAAGGACTATTAGGGGGGGGGGGTATCTATGACAATAGTCTTTGTCATCCATTCCCGCACGCTCCTTTGAGCACCCGCCCCTAAACCCTAAACCTTGCGGTCCCTCCCTGGCGAAAGGATTTCACACGGCTCCGGTCGCGGCAGAACCAGGGCCTTTTCGCGGACTGCCGACAGATGACCAAGTGCGCGGACGTTTCCCAGTGTTTGTAGCTGAGATATGGTCATTGTCCCTGGGTCGGTGCTCAATTCCTGCATTCGACCATACATCCTGGAAAAGAAGACAAGGCAGAGAAAAGAAGAAGCAGCATCCAGGAGGGACCTGAACAGTTTGAGTCAGTACGACTGCTATTTAGCAGTCCATTTTGCAAATGGCTAGGGATGAACCTGTCCCTTGCACAGCGGAGGCTTTCAATTACTGCATGAGAAGGCAGCTTCGACATTGGAAGGCTGCCCTAGTGCCTTGTTGTACAGCCTGAAGAGGGCGCTTTAGAAAAAAAAGGACTCTTAGCCCAGATAAGGGCTACTGGTATGGAAGCAGAATGGAAGAGGGTTGGATCTAGCTCCCCAGCAGTGGAAAGAAACCAAAGTTCTGCCGTAGCCTAGTGGGCATCAGCAGGGCCATCAGCGTAGTTGACTGCTGAGCCTGCATGTCAGCGACAGGCTTCAGCTCAAGACCAAACAGTATCTATTGATGCTGCCGCAGCCCCAGCCAAGGGTAGTGCCAGTGCAAAGAGGAGGCACCCTGTGGCCTGATAAGCTTGGAAGAATCAGGCATGGGATGGGTGGCATTTGCGATTTTCATGTGCAAGGTCAGGAACTTTTTTTACGGCAGCGCTGCAAGTAGAAGCGCCCATTCTCAGGTGTGAATACCAGGGTGCCAACCCTATACCTTTGCAGTCATGGCGGCCCCTCAAACCACACTTGCTTTGCTGACCTAGGCTTTGAAGCTCGCAGAAGGAGCGCGAAACGAGGCAGGTCAGAAAGGTTTGCCAGGGAATGCCGTCGCTTCAGCTAAACGATGTGAATGCGGAGAAGGTCTTGCAGATAACGTAGACCCTGGAACTCTGCTTGTGTACAAGCCTCTTCACTTGCTACACCTTGTTCCTGATAACAGTCAGGAGAAGGTCCTGGGAGCCACCCTGGTCCTACGCGTGCGACCTAGAAGGGCACACGCTTAAATTGGGACTTTTCGAGCTTACCCCGATACAACAAATTCTTCATACTCTACATCCCCTTATAGTTCCTGGATGCGTCCGGCGTCCCTTCAAGCCCCTGTTGTAAGAGATCACATTTTTTTTAGCACCGTGGATGCTGCATTCTGGGTACAGCCTCCAAGCGCGGGCTTCAAACATTACGTGCATCGAAGAACAATGTTCATCATTTTCAGGCTGTTTCCTCCGATCTCTCTACCAAACCTGAAGGCTGTATTGTGGATACTCATAAAAGCCTTTGTTTGTCACGTCGTCTTGTTGGGAAGTGATTTTACTTCAGCTGTTGAGCCTTTGACTGTCAGCCGTATACAAATACCTTCACGATGAAGGCTGAGAAAGCCTCACAAGCACCTGAGGAGTGCTTCAGAGGATTTAGCCTGTCTGCTCCCTAAGATCACCACAGCCACACCCTCCTGGACATTGCTGGTGGCAGAAAACAGCTGGAAACCCAGTTCCGTAGATGGAGTTTCTGCACAGAGCCTGAGGCTTCATTACCCGTGTCGACGTCGATCAGTTGACTGCGGTGACTATTACAATGGGTAGGTCTCCAATATCGGGACTTAGCAATTGTATTTATGCTGTGGCTGCTGCCACGCTTGTGCCCAGAAAGCAAACTTGATCACAAGCATGTCGTCGCTCCTCGTACTAGTCCTGCCGCCGCAGCCACCACCAAAGCCACCATCACCAACACCACTTTCGCTATCGTATTTGGTAGTTTCCCAAAATAGGGGGACCCCAATGTAGAATGCGACATACCATAATCCTTATTAATCATGGGGACCCCAGAAGGTACCCCTAATTTTGGGAACCCCCCATGTAGTTATTTAATGGTCTTTCCTGTCCTGGAAGGCGTCAGCGGCTGAGGGCGGCAGTGGTAGATGCAGGAGCCACCTTTCTCCGAAGGCCGGGCAGCTGGCAAAGTGGTGTGTCCTGCGTAGCACGTGCCTTGAGCCCTTTTGCACAAGTCTGTAGAGCGGAATATCGGCAGACTAGTTGGGACCCCAGTTGGGACCTCATACAGCTCATTTTTGGAAGGGAAGGGAAAGGTTTTTCAAAGTGCCTATGGGGCGAGACAGGTCCTTCAAATTCTGGAGTTTGTTTCTAACGTGTATCCACATTCTCAAGAATGTGAACTTACAATCATGGCAACGATCTAATGCAATCGCAACTCACCCAGCACCGCGGTGACCAGGTGATGAGCATCATAGAAAACCCCCAAGCCGTAGTTCTAAACCAGTTTCCCTAGTTCTCAGAAAGGGCCCCCCCCTAGGTTCCCAAGCAGGGGGTTGCCTATGTTGCTGGAGCTTACGACATCCGATGTGGTGCTCAAGCCAGTTATTAGGAACAATGCAGGTAGTTCCAAATCACTGAACCCCAATGCCCCGCTTTCGCATGCAAAACAAAGTCGCTCTCTGTTTGAGCGCTGTAAGGAATGCTTGCTTTGGGTCGGGTATGCTAAGAGCACCGATGAGTTTGTAATCGGGTGCCGTGCGCTTCAGTCCCATTCGTGCGTGGAAAGGAATAGCTGTTATGAAGCATGCAGTGCTTCTTGAAAGACCGCTGAGGCTTCTCCAGACTTCTTTGCCCCTGCAGCGACTTGCTGGGCACTTGGAGGTTCCTTTGGGTTCCTGTGGCGAGCTTAAAAGTTGAAGTGCCAGCCCCACACAAACCCCAGCTTGGCATGAACAAGCCTGTCACTTAGCAACACAAGTAGCCAAGACAGCTTGCTTGGCCAGCAACCACGCCACCTTGGCAAGTTGCAAGCGGATCTTTGGGGCCTAACCTGTCTTAAATTAGATTACAAGCTTCGTTTGTGTTTCCTTGCTGAATTTTCTACGCTGCAGCCTGATACGTACGCAGCAGTACGCTTGAAACATCTGCTGTGGTGTGATTCCTGTTGAGCTCAATTGAGCTCTTGCGTAGAATATTCTTGCAAGGATCTTATGCCTTCTGAAAGCTGAGCTTCAGATGCTGCGAGCAATCCTGTGGCAGCGACTCCGAGGTTGTTTCTGCCTGCTGAAGCCTCCATGCAAACTTACGAATGAAGATACCACGCAAACCCACCACCATCGGAGTTTCACAGTGGAAGTGCAACATCACCGTGCTCAGCAACCTGTCGTGGTGACCGGTATTGCATGTGAGTGCTTATGTGTTTGTTGGGTTTGAGGCCTTGGGCGTGCTTAAAGTGTTGTTGGCCGCCTCCTCGGTGAAAGTGCGGCGCATGCGTAGGACACAACGTGATTCGCGTCTCTGGGTCTGTGTGGATATGTTAGCTCTCCAGGGCTTTTCCTGGGGTGATGCACCTTCAGTGGAAGCGGTCGAGGTCTCGTTGTAGGATAGAGCACAGTAACCAGTGAACCTGCTAGTGACAGAAATGAGAGCACGGAGGTTTCAAGCGAGGGGCGACTTTGCAACGAAGACTTGCTTGATGAGGGATGCCAGTGCCACCAGTGGCAAGTACCATATCTTTTTTCTTGATCAGCAGATCACCAAAAATAACTCTGCTTGCCTCGGAGGGTGCGGTCTCAAATCTATGGAGGTAACTGAGCAAGTCGCACGTCTCCCTGCACGCAAGTTTCAAGAAATCTCATTTGACTTGACCACCGACCCATCGCCCTAACCCTTCGGCTCAGCTTCTTTGCCAAAATCTGTTTGGACTGCCGTTCTCTGGTAATTAGTCCGAAGGGAAGCCATTCTGAGAGTGTGATGGAAAGCGCAGCCCCACCTTCTAAAAAGAATTCGACCTGCAGACATTCGGCAAAAGACGCAGCGTCAGGCCGGAGATGACCAGGAAGCCCAAGAGGCGGCAGATGGTTTTTAGGGGCTGTTGAACGAGTCAAATCCCGGTCATATGAGCCGTTGCCACTTTCAGAGCAAGATGCCGGAAAATCTGATGTTTACTTGATATTATATAGCCCTTCGCCTCAGGACGCTTGACGCTTTAGCTTCGGAAAGCACCAGCTCATGGCCCAAGCATCCCCTGAGAGGCTGCCTCAGTGCTGGCTCCCTGTGCAGAGTCCATTGTCGATGCAGTGACCTCAGCATGCACTTGCAGTTTCGACCAGGGGTTTGGTTGCCGTCGTCAGCCGCTCAGAAATCTGGAGACCTGCAGTGCTGGGCAAAGTAACTTCAGCTTCATAGACTGAATATCTTGCAGCACGTGTTTCTTATTTAAGCAGTAAGAGCAGACGCACAAGCGATGAATCAAGCCAAAGCTCTGATTTCGGCATAGAGGGGTTGCTGTAGCGGATTTGTGCAGCCCAATGGAAGCAATGAAGTTTGAAGATCTATGGAAGCGCATGCATAGTTTTGATCCCATTCAGCGGGGAAGCGATTCATTACCGCACCATCTCAGTGCAGCTCCAGGCCTGTGCAACCGCGGCGGTCCAGCTGGCAGCTCGAGAACGGCGATGTCTAGTCTATAAGTGCATGTGTGGAGTTTGTTGAATGAGGACTCATTCGGCAGGCTTAGGAGCATCTGACTTCCATTTTTGGCGCCACGAAATCCATGAGCTTTTGACCAGTGCCTACTTGAAATCGGATATGGGCAGGTGCATTTCCGCATCCTTAATTTTCATGTCGACCTGCAGAGTGCAGATATGTGGAGAGTGATTTGGGTGTGACTCTGTTCACGAAAGCACCACGCGGATTGATATCTGGGCAATCTTTGAAGATCACGCGTGAATCAGGCAGGATTTGAGCAACAACGCCTCGAAGAACGGTGCTCAGGCTGCGGTTGCAAGAGCTCAGAGGATCCCAGAAAGAGCACGCAGGGATACGGGCGTCAGACATGTGACATGCGCGCAATGAAACTTGCTCTTTGTCCCGCAGTCATGCATTCCGGCCCATTCAAAAAGTCAATGAAAACCGGACAGCCTGCAGACAGCAATGGCGGGGAGCGCCAAAACCGCATCTGCCACTACCCTACCGGATGTCATGGACGAAATTGAGCGGCTGATACGAGTGCTGCTGGATGCCAACGAGATCATGGCCCCATCGGAGGCACCACCTCCAATGCCAGGAGTTCCGCAAAGTGAGCATTCGAGGCCCTCGAGCCAGCCCAGCTTACTGTCGCCGCCAGAGAAGGGGCAACGACCACATCGACCCCGAAGCCAAAGCATTGGTAGTGGAGAAGAGGATGAGACTGAGTCTGAGGACGACGACTTCTCCTCTGGGTTGCAGATGCTGAAGGGTTGGCAGCAGCGAGCGGAGGAGCAAGGCTCCTTCCGAGTAAAAGGTCGGAAGGTGGTGCCAACCAGTGCAGCAGGCAAGTGGTACAAGTCCACTAAATGGAGGGACAGCTTCCGCTGGGGTCGCGGTTGGGGTCAAGGCTGGGCCATGGTATCAGCTATGACAGTCCTGCAAGACTGCGTGTCCATTCCCTTGCTGGCTTTCGGTCACCGAGCATTCTGGCTGCAACTGGGGCAAGCCATTTTTTGGACTGCAAACATGCTAGTGCTGCCTGTACTTCTCAAAAGCCGAAGCATCTTGCGGCTTCGCGATGCTTGCCTCATGTACGCACAGGAACTGTCACTGGTGATAATCATGTACGTGCAGTTAATTGGTTGGGCTCAATCAGTGGACTTGGCGTCTGCCACGATGGATGTCATGCGTCTGTGCAGAGTTCTGCAACTGCCCCGCCTCTACAGCTGGACAGGCTTGGAAAGGCACGTATCCAGCTGGATGCACAGAAGTAGTCTTGAAGTTCGCGCTCTTGTCCATATGGTGCTGTGCATGATTGTTGGTGCCTTTCTGCTTCACCTGTTGACCTGCCTTTGGTTTGCCGTGCGTGGTCCGGCAATCGATGGCGGAACCCAGGCGCACTATGTCACAACACTGGAATGGTCCCTCTCACGGCTTCATCCAGTACGCACCGCGGAGAACATGCTGCTTCCCAGTCACGTCGAGAGGGCGGTTGCAGTCTTAGCATCAGGCCTGGCAATGTTATTTGGCTCGATGTTCGTCTCCCTCATCACTAACGATTTGGCTGACATTCGGCGAGCTCGGCGGGAGCGAAAGGAAAGTGAACATACACTGTCAGACTACCTGGCCATTTTTCCTGTCTCTTGGGACCTGGAACAGGAGATCAAGCAGTTCCTACGGACAAAAATGGCAAGCCTGCAGCCTCCATGCAAGGCTGAAATTGCAAAGATCTTGCCAGGCTTCTTGTATGACGAGATTTCATGCGAGGCACTCCTCCCCGTTTTGGCCAAGCACGAATTTCTCTTCGGGTTATGCTCGACGCATGAGGCATTTCGGCATGACCTATGTGTCCGTGGATTGCAAGATTGGAATGTTGCGCCGCAGGAGGTGATGTTCACAAAGGGCCCCAAGTGTCCTGCCATGCTGATTGTTGCACACGGCTGTGTGCTGTACCGCCGCAGCCCGCGCAAGCCATCACCCACGGCTGTCTTGACAGTGGACACCCGCGCCGGACCCCTGGTGACTACGGGCAACCGAGATCATGACAGCCGCATAGGCATAAAGTCGCTCTACAGAGAGGACTGGATGTGTGAGCATTCTTTGTGGACAGAATGGAGCTACGTCGGAAAGGCCGCGTCTGATAGCCGAACGACTCTCATTACTCTGACGCCGGAGGCGTTGACAGAGGTGTCGCAGCATCACAAGGCGGCAAGTGCAGAGCTCATTATTTATGCCAGGCTGTTTGTGAACGCCCTAAGGGATGTTCCCGAAGAAGACTGGTCAGACCTCCAGACTCCAGTGCCTTTTTAAAGCCTGGTGGCTCTCAAATCGACATTGGCCGTGGCCATCCGTAGCCAACCACACGGCTGGCAGCGGTTTTAGGTCTTTTATATATCATACGATTGTTCTCACTCCTGCAACAGGCTGACGGAGTGTGTAAGACTATTTCAAATTTGCCAAGACGTGAATTGCATGGTTTTTTGTTTACCCCGCCTGCCACCGAAACGTCGGACTGGCTGGGAGGTCTTAGTCCACAATCGTGGTTTAGCTCTCCTGACCGGCTGTCACAGCCGCACAAACCATTTACACTATGCGCATCAAAAGACGGAAATGTCCGGCCAATGGATTGCCTAGGAAAAACATGCAGCTCCCGACAATTGTCTGCAAATTTGCTCTGTGTTCACATGGAGCTGCACTGTCTTCCTACATAGGCAATCCGTGCACAGGACAAGGAGATTGGTTCCCCGGCTTCCTGCTGGTACGCCGGTACTGTACCTGATTCGTTTGCACTGAATGCTGCATGCGCCGTTGCATTCTTCATTGGCACCACAGCCACATGGGACCAACACCACCTACTGCAGCTGCTTTGCAACTTCATAGCCCTGCAATGCCTGCACCAGGTCCCTGCCGAGCAATTCGGTCTGCTACTCGGAGGAGGGATCCACCAGAAGCAATCGTCACATCCACCCAATTTCTGAGCCCAAGCAGAGGTGCGTACAAAAATCGAAGCAGATCTGCTTCGTTGCTCGCATCCGTACGCATGGTGCTTTCTGATCACACTCGTGTTGCAATTGTTGTTCTATGTAGCTTTGCTTGTGTCGTTTTGAACCCAGCCTCCTGCCTTTCCTGTAACATCAAACATGAATTGTTCCAGCCCTATAAGCCTGCACACCCCGGACGCTGATGCAGTAGCTACAAGCTGAATTTGATTTATGCTCGAGGCCCAGAGGAGTTTTGCAATGCATCTGATATCCTCCAAAGGCTGTTAGACGTGCTGCGAGCTCAGAGAATGTGTTTTGAGGATGCACATGCCTAAAGACATGTATACGATAAAGGCATGTGTAATGTATATGCAAGCAACACAGGGGTATGGCAGGGAGCCTTTCTATACATAGAGTCTATTGGTCCTCTTTGGGGAAGCTTCAGCGTATCCAGCCCTTCTGTGAATGCTACAGTACCTTGTCCCTCACTCGTATGCCATATGCCCCACGCAAATAAGGTCCCCACACTCATTGCATGATGGACAAGCCTTCATGGAGCACAAGCAAAACTAAAGGATGGTATTCGTTTTGTATCTGGATTAACGTGGTAAATTGTCGGAGTTGATACGCGCTCTTTGCGCTGCTTGAGCGGCGTAGGGTTTTGGCTTTCAGTCATACAAGCTTGCAGGAGAGGATCGAAAAGATTCAACACTTCGCGGTTTTCATCCCCTGTCTAGCAAAGCAGGCAGGCACCTGTTCTATTGTTGAGCAACCCAGATCTCGACGACAACAGCAAAGGCAAAAGGAGGTACTTGCATCTTGGCTTCAGTTACTTGCTGCTGGGCCACTAGCTTTTCAAGCGCAACAGCAATTCTAGAGAACAGCAAGGTTAAGCTCAAGCCTGGAAAATCCAAAGCTGCCCAGGAGCTTGAACCTGAGAATGACAGTTAGGTACAAGAGAGCCTGGTTTGAGTCTCTGCAGACTTTTCAGAAACCCCTCTCATATCAACGTATCCGCGTTTCCATCCCTCTTGTAACCACCAAAGAGGGTATTCGTGCTTCCAGTTCAACCGTGGTTACAACCCTACCTCTGACAGAGGGTGTTGATGCACGCATGAAAGCCTTCGTTCACGGCACTTCTGCAAGGTCTGTACCAGGCCCTGTGGCCGAGGCGCAGTTGGATGGAGCTGTGGGCAAAATCATAAGATTTCGCTGGTTTTTGACGTGCTCCCCCCCAAGAATAGGATATATGTTTCAGGTTTTGGGAGGCCCTGAAGAGTTTCTCCGCCTGTTTGTGAGACCCATCGTAGGCCCCTTATGAGCAATATTGTTCAATGAAGTCCGAAATTTTGACATCTGTGCATGTGGTCGCCGTGTCCAAACAGGTTGAGCTAAGAGGCAGACGGTCAGAATAGGCGGCAACTTCCTCCTGCGTAGCTTGCGTGGAGAGGGTGTCATTGTTGTGCTTGCTTGCCAGGCATTCGGTGAATGCTTCTTGTAGAACATGCGGGAACCAAGGTCTCCGTGGTGCATTTTGTAGATATTGGACATGCAGCGTAGGCTCCAAACACTGAGTTTCTGCGGTGCATGCAGAATGCATACGACCATGAACCTTGGCAGTATGTGTGGCCGGAATCAAAACATGTTCGGAAGAAATGTCGCCAGGAGACAGGACCCATGTCAAACAGGCCTATGCGCAGTAGGAAACCCACGACTGCTGCCGCTAGGTGAGTGCAGATGATGGCGTGGAGACAAAAGCAGACGTCGCAAAGGAGCCGCCGCATCAGGAAGGTTCCAGACATCCGGTTGCCGGCTTGCTGGCTCAGAAAGAGAAGGGACAATTAGGCTGTAATACCCACCAGAGGGACGAATTTAGGGATTTCTGGGCGCTTGTAGCTGCACTAGGACTTTAGGACCTTAGGATTCATCCTGCAGCGCTTAAGTATCACGGGCGACTTGCCAATACGCGTGTATAGGGTAGAGAAGGTTTGATCCATGGGAACCAAACCCGCTCTCATAGATAGTCTTTCTGCGGCTGACACGCAGGAGTCATGTCGGCTCCTTTCCATGCTGTTGCTTTGGCCTTGGCTTGCCAGACTGTAAGGGAAGGGTTTGACTCGCAATGAAACTGGACTCTCTAAATCTCTTGCTCAGAGTCATACTCCCAATGCCAGCTTTTCTAAGCAACTAATGTACCTGCTTCATTGAGAGCATGATATCACAATCAGACTTGCGAGGCCTGATGGCAAGCTGTCTACGCTCCTCTTCAAGGCCTGCTCTTGTGTTGCGTCCATGAATGCTCCGCAGCTCCTCAATCGAAAATCACTGCTGCTCCCAACTCGGCTTTCTGACACCTGTGTTCGCATGAATGTGTTGAGTTGAGTTTTGCCCGGCTTTTGGACCCACATTGTACACACGACGCTGGTTTATCGTCGGAAAGCAGCCACGCGATTCCTAGAGTGATTATGGTGTAAGATCGAAGCTTGGTGTTGGCAAATGACAGGAGCCAGTGACTGTCAAGAGCTTGGCGTCGAGCTCAGAAGCAGCACGGTTCTGGAATGCAGGTAGAACACATAAAGCTGCTACAACTCAGGAAGCCTATCCGTCTGAGTACAGTGAGATCAGAGGTAAGCAGGTTGGAGGGACGCTGAACTCCGGAAAATTCTCCACACCCAGCTTTTCGCTGTAGTGCAGAGGCTTGTGAGTTGTTACTCTTGAACCTGTACCGTGAGGCGCTTGCAGAGTCGCTTCTGCTACGCAGCCAGTTCCTCAAGACGGTCCCGGCAAAGGATCGAGCATTGAAACAGAGAACTCAAAGTAGGCACCAGGTTGGAGAAGAAGGCCTCAGGTCAATTATGCCAGAGTCGGTTTTCAATTGTCCATGCAGCACCTGCCACCCAGTGGCCGGCACACTGGAAATGTCGGGACGTGGATGAAAGGTGGTGCGAAGCCAGAGTCTAATTTTCACTGAAAAGCCACTTCTGAGCGAGCAGATTGAATAAGACCGCGTGCAAGCCTGCGTGGAACGCAATTGCTCCATAGAACCGCACTACACCGCATCTTTACTTCTATGAAGCCATGACATTCTCGAGGTCTTTCATGGCCAGGGCTGCATCACCCAAGAATAGCAGCAGACGACTCCGAGATCCCCAAGCTAGCAGAAATGGCCTCAGGAGCCCACTGCACTAGCCGAGTCCATTGCCACAGCATACCCCTCAGAAGAAGTTGGAGTGCTTTGTGGAGAGACTGAGGCCTCTTTACAGAATTCTCGCAAGGCAAAATCCCAGAATGTGCTTACAGGATTGGATGGCAGAGCTTAGCGGGGCAGAGAGGTCGTCCAGGTAGGCAGGCCGGATTCAAAAGGTGGACGATGAACTTCCGAAGGAGTGGTCACCGGACATGCGAATCAGCTTGGCCTTCAGCAAAGGCAGAGAGCCTGCGCGGAAGTGACGCACAGGTCTCAGCGGCAGCCTCGGAGCCATGCTAAGAGACGTGCGAGAAGTGACGCACCTTAGATTTTTCTTTTCAGGACCTCGCATCTGCATAGGACTTTGAATTTTCAGAGCTTGTGACAGTCTTAGGCCCTGGGCTTGCTTGCGGCTAGCCAGCACCACGGCACCAGGTGTGCGGTTGTTTGCAAGCCATGCACTACAGACGCATTGAGTACTGACATGTGGGCGATACACAGCAGTTGTC
Organism: Symbiodinium pilosum; assembly: GCA_905231905.1. NCBI lineage: Eukaryota > Dinophyceae > Suessiales > Symbiodiniaceae > Symbiodinium > Symbiodinium pilosum. The sequence continues at coordinate 93,397 of CAJNIZ010027335.1, forward strand.
GGGATTTTGCCGGGATTGTATGACATGCCACCCGCGTACCGCCCAGAGTGCCCTCCCAGTCTAACAAGACAACAGTTTGCACGATTGCAAAGCTGCGACCTGGATGGCTTCCCATCTCATATGAGCTATAGTCTAAACTCCTTATAGGGGATTATATAGGGGACTACTATAGGGGTTATTAAGGGGGATACTAGGAGTTTAGACTATAGCTCATATGCCAGCCGATCCCCCGCTGCAGTTTCAGCTCAAGCGTGGAAGCGCATCGTGGCTTTGGCTGCGCGCATGGGAGACAGGTCCAACAAGGCCTGCTTCAAGCCTCGGTTTGTTGTCCCACCTGTTTGTGCACAGCGCACCAAATTTTGCCCACCAGCCTTCAAGATTGCACATGCAACGGCTCTTGGTGATGTGTATTGAGTACTGCTGGTGTGCTACGCTGCCCATGCCTTTGTCTTTGTGTTGTGTCTGTCGTTTAACTTGGCCAGTCCAGTGATGGGGATGGCCGTGGCCTACTTACCTCAAGGGCAATTTCCAAGAAGAGCGAGAAGGCCGGCATGCGTGCACTCTGTAGGGTGACTGTCTGGTCAAATCAGAGTTTGCATTGTGTTAAGGCACAGGCAGCCTTTAGCTGGCCTTGGGGTATTGTGGCGGGCAACACTTGACCTCGAAGCAGGAACCGTAGAGCCTGAGGCAGCTCAACTTGTCAGCAGCAACCTGTCACTAAGCAACCAAATCTCAGAACAGATATGCTGATATGCTGGCATTGACTGTTCTTCTACTATGTTTTCCGCCAGGCGCGTCTCTTGTGCCTCGGCGTGGGTTGGAAGGATACCGCCTGGGCAGGGCACACCAGGAATCCAGGATGGCCCGGAGAAAACATGCTGAGATTTGCTGGGTTTTATAGAGGACACTTGCTGGGTCTCGCTAAAGCGCTGCAGACGTCTCAGATCCTTGTTACAGCCTTTATATCATTTATGACGTCCTCAGGATCAGAGAAGTGGAAGATTCGTTGCCGACATGGAAGTTCCTGTGAAGCCCCTGGTTCACCTGAGGCAAGAGATCGCCCCAGCGAAGAAAGAGGTCGTACGAGTTGCAAAGTCTTCCGTCCTGGCCATGCGACAGGCGCAACGAAAAGTCTTACGTGACTTGATGGTGTCATGTCAAACTTGGTAAGCAGCGAGACCTCAAGCTGTAGACTTAAAACGACACAGGGCGGCCTTCCTCTTTTCTTATAAAGCAGGGTTGACCAGGTGCTGGACGATCAGATGGAGGAGATGCATGGCTTGCTCCCAGGCATAAGTCATCATGCTTTGGGATTTGTAAAGCATTTGCAGCTTAGAGGCGGCCTCCAAGACATTTCGCAGCTGCTGTGCATCACATACGCCGTCGTTTTTCGGTGTTGTTGCGTGACCCGCCTAGGCAGGTCACAACAGAACGGGCCCCTGCGTCGCTTCCTGACAGTCCTCCCCAATCATCCAAGTATTCAATGTCAAAGATGAGATTTTGGTTTTCAGGGGCAGGAGATGGTGTTGTATGGTGTTGTTGCTTTTTCAGGGAGAGGAGCTTTTGGTTAGGTGGACTAGCCAATGAGATTGGCATGACTCCTCAGACTTGCATTTGGTTAGCTGGGAATGAATGGAAGGAAAAGAAAATGGAAGCTACTATAATGGGTTATGCAAGGACTATAAGGATCCATTCCTTTATTCCTAGCTAACTAAAGGTAAGCAGATGCAAGGTTCGTGATGCACGCGCAGAAGCTGAAGCGTCTCTTGGATGCTCAGGAGCAGGCTGAGAAGGTGAAGGAAGCCGGGAGGGGAGGGCGTGGTGCGCTGGCTTTTTGGGAATGTGCTTGGAAGAATGGTCCCCTGATGTTATCCATAGGGGTATAATTATAGGGTTTTCTTAGGCTTATACAGGGATAATGGAAAAATGGAAACTATTACTTTGATTATAATAGGGTATATCTCCCTCCATTGATGAACTTGAATCATGCCTGAGTGCTGCTGCCTCGTGAAGGCTTTTCTTTCTATGGCCTTGCGGATCAGAAAAGCTTACACGTTTAGCTTCCCAAAGGATTTCCATGCGACAGTAGCCAACACCCTCAACTGGCTCTACATTTTACATATATCATCATCCCCCGCAGGGCCTTCCTCGTATTCCTCTCATTGATTTGTTGGTGTGCTTTCTTAGTTGACCCAATTCCACTTTCTTCATAGAAATCTGGACCCATAACAACCAGATTCTGTCATAACACAGACTGGCAAGCCGACATCGCTGTTGCCCAATGGCATTCCGCCCCTCAGCGGAATACATACCATGTACCTAGTTAGTATTTGGCATCCTCTTCAACTCTCTCCAATTTGACGATTAATTCGTGTAATGTACCGGGTGCAGGCCTTTTGCCCAAAGCTCTGGTACATGTTTTCGGGTTGACGGCTTTGTGCGCAGGAGTATGAGATCCAGCAGCTGCGCGAGGAGCTGGTCAACATGCAGAGTCCACGCCCCGCGGTATCATTGATTACTGGTGTATGGGGCAGGGCCGGACTTCATGTGCAAAAGGGTTTGGCTATGAATTATATACCGGGGTTTCATATCATGGCCTGCGGGCTGAGATGGCTCAACCTGACCATGTTCTGCCCCAACCAGCAAAAGAGACAAACCATCGATGTATACAAGCATGAAGTGTACATGTTCAGGGTGTTTTCGCCTCCTTCCGTCCATGACAACTCATCAAATGCAGTCCTCGAGCATTTTAGTGAGATTCCCTACAGAGACTCCAGTGAAAGCGGCCACTGAATGCGGAGTATTTGTTTGGGTCTTCCTGACCTCTTGCCTTGGGCAAGAGATGCAGTCTCGAGGCAAAGGCCATGCAGCACATGGGCAAGGACTTCAAGGGAAGGCGCAGCTCCTGGAGCCGCAGTTGGGGCTTTTTCCTTTCTTGGGGTGGACCATCAGACATGATTGCACTTCCAGGCATAACAGCTCCTTGAAGCAGGTGTTCTGTGTGGATTGCACAGAGCTTATGTTGGCGATCTCTTTCGGAGGGACGCAGTCTGCAGAATTTCAACGAGAGACTCATGATAAACATTTGGCAGATTAGACTGAAGTGGTGCGACAGGAGATCGTTTTGTTAGGGGCGCAGAAGTCTTGGGGAGGCCTGCTACGTAGCGATGCAAGTGTTGCAAGTGTCGATCAACAACATGTGGGGATCTGTTGTGACACAGAAAGTGCTCCCTGCAGCAACAAGGGCCAGGGAGAGGACATCTTCAGGATGAGATCTTGACCGAGGGGCGCATGAGGCTTATGCGAACGGTGGGTGTTTGCTTGACGCATGGCAGGCAATGCGCACATGAGTATAGATGAGCATTGCAGCCATCACGGGTCGTAATTTTGGATCCTGATTAGTGTGGGGGCCCCCCCCAAACAAAAAGGGGAGTCCCTAAGATAAAAAAGCATCAAAACGAATTGGAGGTCTGGGGGATCCTATGGCTCCTATTAAAATCAATACAGGAAGACGGATCCTTCGGCTCCTATTGAATCCAAGAATAAGGACTTGCTCGGTCTAGCTTTCAAGAGAACAGAAAGGCCGGGTCTTCAGCCTTTGCGTTAAACGGCCTGGTCTTGTTCAACTAGTAAAAGCAGTTACACTCTAGTCAAGATCATAGAAAATCATTCCAAAGTCAATTTGAAAGGAATTTGATCAAAACTTAACCTAACTTTTTTCCAGCCGAAAAAACTTTTTGGGAACGCCCCCAAATCAAATACGGGGTCCAGAATAATTGTCGAAAATACTTTACTTTATTGGGGCCCCGCATTAATCGGGATTCGACATTAGCGCGCTGCAGACTACTGGCAGGTTCCATGCATTAAAGGCAAAAGCAGACCGCTTCCTTCAGATTTCTTGGCGGAACCTAGCTTGACTGTTACTCGTACGCGCTGCTCAAGAGAGTGACTGCTTGTTAAGGTTGGAGCATGCCAAAAAGCTGCTGATGCAGCGGGATGCCGCATGCCGACTTGCCGAGACTGAGCGACTTGCCTGCAGCGCTGCACGCCAAACAGACGTTCACGAAGTTTACAGCACAGCTAGCACAGATTTGAAGATTGTTAAGCCCCGAACGCCTTACAAGCACTCGTAGCAGGAACTACCAGCTGCGTGAACAGCTGGCAGCCTTGCAGAACGTCGGGCACAACTCGCAGGCAGCCCTTGCTTGTCAGTCATTAGATGTCAGGAGGTTGTAGTGCTGATTAATTTCGCCCCGCCAAAACATACCAACTGTGTGTTTAACTACGCAAAGACAAGCCTACAAACACCGCTAATTCAATGCCATCATTTTTCTGCATTTGAAGCTGCTGCCACAGATGATGCTCACGAGCGGCCCCGCGAACGTTGTCGCCCCGCCTTCCCCGGAAGCACCGCCGCTGCCTCCCACCACTGGGCAGGAGCATGCCTACAAAATTTGCATCGACTGATTCTGTTTTGGGTTTGCACGGGGCTGGAAGTATTTGCGCTGGCAGTGTAACTTGCCCTGGCTAGCCCTGTGACACTTCCCTAGCTCCACTGGATCACACGGGCTTTCAGCAGACTTTGGCTGCTCAAGACTTTTGAATTCCATTCGCCATGGAATGGTACTTTCTTCGAATTATTTGGTTTCATGTATTCTGTGCTATGTTAACTTGACTTTGTATGATACAGATTTCCCAGAGGAGCTGGTCTTGCACCGCTTGGAGCGTGCGCAAACGGTCCTGGAGCTACTTGCTTCGGTGAGGGCAAGGGCTTGGGAATCTGTGTTAGGGCCCTGCCATCTGTCTTAAATTGTTGTTATGTTTTTTAGGGGGGACGCTGTGGGTAAGTCTTGCAAACCAATGAGCAGATGTTCCAGATACTGGGCAGGATCGGGGCTTATGGTGGGGATTTCCAACAACTGACTTTCGGGATGTCGAAAGCCTGGGGGGCAGGGCTTTGAACAAATTCTGCAGGGTCTAGCGTGTGGGGCGAGTGCGCTTTGCAAAGTGTCAAGGGGGTCAACTGGGGTAGTGGTTCAACTGGGCAAGCTGGGCAGGGGGGTCAAGTGGATAAAGTGCGGCAAGCTGGTCAAGTGGATAAAGTGGGGCAAGTGTTGCAAGGGGGTCAAACGGGGCAAGTGCGTCAGGTGAGGCAAGTGGGTAAAGTAGTGCAAGTGTAAGTGGGGGAAATTTTGGTCAAGCGCAAGTGGGGCGTGTGGCCGCGGACCCTTAATCCCCCAACGCCGACACTCAAAGATTTGTCTAATTTCGGCAAGCCGGCCCCTCAAATTCTCAACACAACCCCCCATAAGGTCCCAAGCTTTTTTGCGCTTGCTATTATTAGGGTGGATGGGGTTGGGGAGGGCGCAGCGCTCCCATTTTCAAATTATGAATGAAGGTTTCAAGGCCAGGCAAGAGTATGACAACGCCAAATGTGTTTACCCCCGACAATCCCAGAGCATTTGATGTGGGGGCACAGGAAGGTTTTGGGTCACGGATTCCATCACGGGATTTGATGAAATCCGGTGGGCGCACACGAGTCCTCAAGAAGGATTTGATTAATATGGAACCCCAACAGGCCCCAAGCAAGCGCGGAGGGCGGGGGGGGTGGGGCGTGGTGTTGCGCCCCCATGTGCAGATCATGAGTGAAGATGTGGAGGCCTGGCAAGAATGTGATGAAGCCAAGTGTGTGTGGCACCAATAACTGTTGGAATCTCAGAGCCTCGAAGATGCGGAATATGATCTAGGGGCACAGGAGGGTCTGGTGACAAGAGGATTAAAGGATTCGATGAAACCTGGCAGGGTGTAGAACAGTCCAGGAAGCAGGATTCGATGAATTTCGGGCTAGGGCGCAAAAATACAAAACATAAGCAACACACAACAACTGCTTCGTTTGTGCAAGAAGCAGCATTTTTTGCAGGGCTGGAGTGCGGCACACGCGCAGACGGCCTTTTGGTTTTGATGTTTCCAAGATCATAAGGGGATTTGAGTGAGGCAAGGACTGCTGGCTCGAGTTTACTGCGATGATTCTAAGGTCATGAACAGATTTGACTAAGGCAAGGGACATGCGGTGACGGGAAAACGGAATACAGCTTGCTAATTGAGGGGAGGTCTCGTCAGAACATGTTGCAGCCCTGAGCTTCAATCAGTACAAGCTGTTTCATCGGATGCAGTCTGAAACAGCTGAGGACTTGGGCCACGAAGTACCATCCCAAGATCAAGGCTGCTACAACAATCTGCACAACGTGGCTGTGGTAGCCCAAAAAGAATTCCAATGGGAAGAAGGTCCTCCAAGAACACAAAGGCTGATCCCACGCGACGGTCCAAGATTGATGGGTAATGTACTTGCTTCATGGCCTTGTTTTTTGGAACCCTTTTTAAACACAGGAAGGTATCGTTGCGCGACGCGCTGGGATTTGAGGGCTTGCCGACACCAGCCTAGCCTGGGCACAAGATGTGGGGGCCAGGCGCGCATGCTGGATGATGACTCCGATGAGGAGATGATGGATTTGCCAGGCCCGGGCGCCCCTTCTAACCCATGAGAACTCTCTTGCGGGCATTCTTGTCAGCAAACGGGAGCCGGGCGCATCCCGAGGAATCTGATGCGTATTTTGGCTGTATTGAATTGGTATTAAGCTTGAAGTCTATTCTTCCCGGTTAAAGCGAGATGAGGTGACTGTTAACGAGTAATCAGCAACACTCTCCGTGCAACCCGTCGAGGCGCTACAAATCACCTTCTGGGGAACTCTAGCTGCGGCTTCCATCACGTTTTCTTTGGGAGAGCTTTTCAGCATACCCCAAAGGTCCAAGAAGAGTTAGGCAACCTCAGCCAGTATGTTCAACATGGCATGCAGTTTGATCAAGTTTGATTCTCGTAGAAAGTCCGCAAGAATTTTATGTGTCATATGTTCCCAAGAAACCTTATCGGGCCCGCTGGCACAGGTGCTGTTCAGACTCTGAGACCCGAGAGCAACAAGCCAGAGAAGCTGCCGGACCAGACGGAGCGACTCAGCTAGCTCTGTAAGGGAATGGCATTTTTCTGGACGTTCTTACTACTCTATTATTGTACATTATTGCTATTATTACTGTTATTATAGCTGTACTATAAAGAACAAGAAACGCTGGTAATGCTGATGCTGGGAGAAGACCACACTCCAAAGCAGAAATGGAAAAAGACGTAGACGTAGCAGCGGTTGAAGGAGTAGGCCGTTGTAGAAGGGCAACATGAAGCTTGGCTTCATGGCTCTAATTCAGCGTACCTTTTCCAGCGCATAGGGATTACTACTACAAGCATTTTGGCATATTGGGGACCCTCCGAGCATGTTATGCGCACTGGATCATAAAAGATCATCATCATCACCGTCATGATCATCCTCCAGCCAACGCGCATCGCAAACCCAAGCCCAGCCCAGGGAGGAAGAAGTGGAGCAGACGGATCCGCGTGCCGAGTACTTGCGACAGTCGCAGAAGCAACGGACTCCTGGCATGCAGCAGAGCGTGAGACGCAGTATAGAAGTGCACGTGTGAGTTTGGATGAGGACTATTAGTCGGATGAGGTGTTTAGATTCAATCGTTTTATCGTTGTTGCGCGATTAGGTCTTGCGACGGGCTTTGCTAGGGTGAGCCAGCCTGGTGGCATGTGTGTGTGGGACAGAGGCATGATAGAGGTGAGAATGCGTGCCTGAGCGGAGGAAGAAAAAGATGCTCAACAGCAAGCTCCGCACTCTGGACATGAAGTCGCGAATGCGCGACGCTTTTGCCGAGCCCTCCTATATTGCCACGGACCGTCTCCAGGGCTCCGGATTTCGAACGGAGTGGCAATAGATGTTGCAGTTACGCCAGCATTACAAGATGGCCTGTCACCAGTGAAAGATCCTGCCTGAAATACTTGTGTCTTTGGATGAGTGCAAATGGCAAATACTCAAGCTTTGAATTCAACGTGACCCAGTCAGACCAGAAACATGGGGAAGCCACACCTGGCATGTAGAAGCTTCCCTGACCAGGAGCACTACCACAAGACGGGCTGCTGTCAGTATATTGCTCGCTCCCACTGGTTCGAGCATTCGATCATGCTCCTTGGCCTAACAGAGGATCAAGACGGGCCTCTTAAATGCGGGTGCGAGTGCTGGCTGCTAGTGAGCAATCATCACTCCTTCGGACTCTGCGAGCATAATGCAGCATACTTCGAGTATAAAGCAGGCAGCAGGGACTTGTCAGGAAACAACATGCTTTTTTCAGGACATGTCAAGTGCCAAGGCCGAAGCTCCAGCCAAAAGATATGTCATGGATGATGAGGGTTGTGTGCCTGTTCCTTCTAGACTAGACACGCGACAGAAAAGGGGCCACAGACCAATCGCCAGGTTCATCATTCTGTTGAACTCTGTTTGGATTGGCATTGAGTCCACCATCAATGAGTCTGCGCTGCTCATCAATGCTGCTTCTCGTCTTCTTGGAGGTAACTTCAGGGTTGAACCGGGTTGAATGTGTGTGTGGGTCAAGGTGTGGTTTGCATCTTTCATCATTTTCAATTTCATGGGCTTACATTACAGTCGTACAGTCAGTGCACAATTTCAGCATGCTTCTGAACTGTGCTTGCGACTCTGTTGGATGCTGTCGCAGTGGACCTTCCGAAGGTGTTTTGTCAGAATCATAGTGCTTGTAACCACCCCCCTGTGCCCCTGCAAGACTCCTGTGCAAACCTGAGGATCCCGGCATCATCATCGCGGCCTCTCTCAACAACGGGGTTCTAGAAACAGGAACATGGCATAATTTCAGGCCAGATTTGACGGTTGTGGATTTTTGTTCGTGTAGTGCTCGGAGGGCTGCAGCATTCTAATTAGGCTATATAGAAATAGATGGCAGGAAATCTTGCGCACAAAGTCTCCAAAGCAAAGTTTTGGTCGGGCAAAAAGAATTCTGGATACGTGCAAGCAAGTTGCAATCAGAATCTGCGTTGCTTAGCTGTCTCGGCCCTTGGAATCAGCCTTGGAAGTCTGAGCTGGAACCACCTTGAAATATATATATATATACATATGTAAATATCTTTAGTATGGTTCCGTCTTTCTGTGTCTTGTGTCTTATTGGGTATTAGATGCCGCCTCAATTCCTTAAAGACATGTCCTGAATTTACAAGGTGGAAAACCTGCTCTGCTTGGCGTTCACAGTTGAGATCATAATCCGTTTCATGGCTTTCAAGCTCCTTGATTTGCACAGGATGGTTGACTCCTTTCTGTTGGTTTGACAGGGTGTTAGAACACTTTAGGATTGTCAAGGAGTAAGCATTGGGAAATGCAGGGAACAGATCCGAAGACCAATTGCCTGCACCTCTCCTTGATAGGTTTAGCCAAGTGCTCCGTTCTAAACCCCCGCCTTTAGAGGTAAGACTAGCGCGGCATTAGGCGGAATGTGTCCAAAA
>CAJNIZ010027335.1:102911-118109 GCA_905231905.1 Symbiodinium pilosum
CCCCCCCCCCCCCCCCCCCTGTACTACCACCCCTTAGTTCCCCAGAACTATTTTGCGCAATTAAGATTAGTTATTAAGGGGGAACCTTTAAAGGGGAGTAACAACATGCCCAATAACCCCAAAACTCAAGCTTGCCCTTTTGATTCTCCATTATTCGGATTGGGGTGTACAAGTTAGGGGGTTTAGGGGTTTAGGGAGACCCTCCAAGTATTTCGTCGCTAAAGCTTCAAGCTTAATCCAAGTACTTCACACAGCAAGGTCGGGAAGACCTCTGGGCGCGTTGCCGATGACAGCTTCCGGTCAATCACTGTCCGAGGGACTCACAGATCCCAACACCCCTGAAACAACGAAAGCACTTGCAACTGAACTTACTGGAGGTTAGGAGGGAATTAGCAGGAAACAAGGGACACTATTATAAGGAGAGTACATGGGGATCATATTGCCCTATTTCCTGCTAACCACCCGTAAGTTCACCAAAGAAAGTACTTACAACTTGAAACGCCACTAGTTATATACCCCATGGCCTAAGTCTGAATATCATTCTCTATCGAAAGTACTTCGAGTGGCACTAGGTAACCCCTTTCACCTTAAACTGTCATCATCATCCTCACCACGCTCGCTGATCTTTAGCACCTCTCCCCCCTCAGCACTACATATTCCTTGTATTCGCTTTGTTAATGCATAGTTAATTCATATTATTGTGAGAGTTGCACGGGCAGATGGGCATACTTCACAATTTGGGGCGGAGGATGTGTGGAGTTCAGGTTGAAATGATTACTTTTCATACAAACAACTAAGGGGTGTTGGGATCTCTGAGAACTACATGAACCTGTGAAGTGTGGATTAGGGATAAGGCGTTTTAGGGTTAAGGGCTTAGGGGTGGGGTTGAGGAGTCATACAGACAAACACGTCCAGTGTGCGGCGCTGATGTTTTGAGTTTGGTCTTGGTTCTTGTTTCGTTGAGGTGCATCTGCTGAGATTTTCTTTACAACATTAGCGTCTGAATTAAGGTGAAAAAGAATGCATTTAGGGTTTAGAAGCTGTTGAATCTTTACGCCATCCTGGAGATATGGTAGTTTCCCAAAATAGGGGGACCCCAATATAGACCCCTAAATACTATAGTCCTTATTATGGGGACCCCCAAAAGGGTACCCCTAATTTTGGGAAACCCCCATATGGGACACTCAGGGTCAGAAGTGGCAAGTCTTTCAAGTCAAGCCCTTCAAGTTTTGGCACTCGCATATGCCAAGCTGCTTAAAAAGCATCACTGTTTAGAACCGGAACATAATGGTAGACAGACTTGCATGAGTAGTTTCCGTTTAGAACCTCTCCAGAAATCATGTTTGAACAAAGATATTCTGTCCCCTCAAATAACAGCCGTTGGCTCCTCAGTTAGCCTACTTCACCTCGTATTTGTGCTGTTTGAAATGGGTCTCATGTCTGGAAACTACCCGTTTGTAGGTTTAGGTCGTCTGCCTGCAAAATTGAAAGTCCAGACTTTGCGGGAGCGTCACAGGCTTGCACAGACCACGTGACACCGTCATCGTCCTTCACCATGCCAAGTCCGGCAGGTCAGCAATGAGGTTCTGGACAGCTTAAATGGTAGTTTCCATATAGAGGGGCACCCCGCGGTGAACCCCAATATACAATAATCCTTGTTTTGGCACCCCTTAAAAGGGACCCCTTATTTCCCGCAAACCCCCAGATCCCGTAGCATCAGCGCACATCGTCCAGATGTGTAGGCATGTTTGTCCTCAGGTAGGGAAGTGCTCAAACTAGAAACAGTTTAGGGATTAGGGTTGTATCTCAAAACCTTGCTCCTGCAATTACCATCATACCCCAGTCTTTCGCAGCATCCCTGCCCATGTTTGACCATGGCTGGGACGAACTGTCGCGGCAGAGGTTTTCTCGAAATTCTGGTTCCCTCTCTGGGTGCCCCGTCTTCAACTGGGCAAAAAAAAACATTCCTTTGAGCATAGAAGCCTTAAATACAGGCTTTGGTATGATAGATTGAAAAGACAAGACAGACTTCAAATGTACCGAAAACCGAAAATGAGGACACCCACAAGAGATCCACTAGTTTTTGGAAACCCTCTGCATATCCACCGATTGCAACGCGCGCTTCTACTCGCTCCAGAGTGCCTCTCCATCAGCAAGCTGACCCAAATCATATGATGAGGGCCTGGCGTTTAGAGTTACCTTAACCTACAGGTGTTTATTTGGGTATGTAGGAGAAATGGAAAAGAGTATGGATTTTAGGGTGTATTGTTTGGATTGTCATTACCAGGGTTGCCAAGAGACAATGGAGGGTTGACATAGGGGTCCTTTTGGTTATTTAGTATAGTCTTGTACATATTCCCTAATACGAACCTGTGCCCACCCATCATACATATACGAAGCATCGACATAGAACGTATGACCCAGGTTTTGCCTGGTCCGTCCCCATGTAGTTTTGTTTTGGGTTTGGTATGGTTTCTTGGGTCTAAACCCTACACCCTGCACTGTGTCTACTTAGAGCTTAAGGCATAGGACTACTTTATTGGTGGCTGGCACAAATGGAGGGCTGGATCCCTAACCTGGCACGCCAGAAGGAAACCCAAGCTTCATGTTTTTGATCCATACCCATCACTTGTAAGGTTAGGTATCGCTTTTGAGGGTTCGAGAAAGACGTGTCCCCCTTTAGAAGCATTGGATGCTTTTTAACCCCCAAAAGGGACCTTTGAATTGGAAACTATAAGTCCTAATCCCAAAATCTATCCCTATATACCAGTATCTATCTACCCTAAACCCTAAACCCTAAACCCTATATAGCGCCTGTATAAAGAGCATCTAAATTGAGGAGTTTCAGGTGGCTCCCCACTCAAAAGATGGAGTATGCTTTGGGTTGGGCCCCCACCCACTAATTGTAGTATATTAGGAATATAGAAGGACCCTAATATAGTTGCCATTATCTCTTGTGGTCACTATCAGTGGGTGGGGGCCCAACCCAAAGTATGCGCTCAGCTTGTTTGCTTCTCGTTTATGAGTTGTGTTATTTGTTAGGCCTGGCCCTTGAAGTCTTTGTGTTTTTCCCAAATCCTAAACCCAAAAGTGGTGGATTTTGCGTAAGATGAATATACATGTTGATCATTATGGTCGCAGTATGCTCCAAAGATTGGATGAAGCTATACTCAGTGAATCAAATAGACGGTCTTCGGTTCACCTGGACCCTGACAAAGCCAAGAACTTTAGGTTAGTTTACCACAAGAGCTGTAACCCTAAACCCTAAACTCTGTGGAAGGAACCTTGAAAATGCTGGTTTTTCATCCTGTCAAGGTGGGGTGTCGTGTCAATGGCACTTCGCAACAGGGTTGGATGCCCATGGAGTGTTAGCCAGATTCCCGTTGACTCTTGACAATCGCCAAGTCTTACACACTAAGCCTGAGGGTCGACGTACTCAACATTCATGTGCTTGCCAAAACACCTGTCATGCAATTCCTGCTACTCAAATCCTAAGCCCTTGATTACTGGGTACTTGGATCATTCGGGAAGGGTAATTCCAAGAACCAGCCAGATAGCAAGCTAGTTGAAGAGGCGCTCTGGGCCAAGGTCGACGACCGTCCTGCCTGAGTGTCTGCGCAATGTTCAGGCGGTTTGGGGGATTTGTGGCTATGAGATTTTAGGGTGTACCCATGGGTGCTTATGCCGTTTCTGTTCGGCTTTTTGGTACAGTAGGAAATTATGCTTTGTTGCCCAACATAGGAAGAGTTTTTGTTGTAAACCCCAGTCCTAATAAGAAGAATCCCATAATCTTCACAAAGCCACAAGGCCCAGATTTTGGGTGCTGGGTAACCAAAAATCCTCTTAGTAAGGATTTTAATTCTCTATGGTAACTGCCATGTAACCACAGTTTTCCATGTGATTTTCGACGTTCTTTCCCATTTGATTCTCCATTACCGGAGTACCAAAGTCTTCTGATAAATGCTTGCAAGGTGGAGCAATAAGATCTCGGGGGCTTTAGAAATTCAGAGGATGAGGCATGTATGGGTTTACACACTTGGTGACAGTTCGGATTGGGTTTAGGGTTATATAGTGGAAAATGCACTGGACTAACAAATGGAAACAAGGCTGCTTAGGATTTCAGATTCGCATCGGAAATTTTGGGATCAATTGCTTCGAGCCCCCCCTACGTCCTGGATTGCCGGGACCTCAGGACGTCCAGTCATGTGGGGACTGGGCTGGATTTTTCGCCTACCGAAGCCAGTGCTTGCAGAAGGTTTTCCATGCATGAGCATTGGCGGTGTCTGTAACCTGGTGTCCGATGCACGGCTTTCTTGCGAGTGCTTGGCCATGTGTGCGGCATGTAGGTAAGGACTGCGCTTTCAAGACGCCGCCAACCGAATTCCCAGACTGATTTTTGTCGCCGGGGCTACTGCAAGCTTCTGCATTTCTTGCTTGTCTGTGCACCCTTTCCAGACCATAAACAAGACAATAGAACATTGACGCGAAGGAGCATTCATGCAACGTCCCAAAATTGACGCCCACCAGGATGCTACTGAAAATGCATCTCTACAGTCTACAGGAGGATGCCTGCATACCTAAACGAGGAAGGCATCGTATCAGTGATAGTATCAACATCCCCTTTAAAGGGCTCCTACACAGTTCCTACATAACCTAGACCATACAACCCTCAAGCCTGAACCCCCAAGCTTCTCTAAACTCCTTCAAGTGGCTTATAGAGGGTTAAGGATTTAGGGTTTAGGGATTAGGGTTTAGGGTCTAAACTCCTTACAGGAGGTTATGTAGGGCATTGTATAGAGCAGTATTGTCCGGGTTATTGAGGGGGATACCAGGAGTTTAGGCTATGACTCAGATGAGCTACTGTCAATATTAGCCTTATTAAGGGACGCCAGTGCAGGGCTTATCAGTGGACATTGGGGTCCGTCTTGTAGTTTAGTATAGTCGCTAAGGCCCTAATATAGTTCTTAATAATGAACCCGTGTCCATTGATTTTGGGGAATATTGACTGTAGCGCATATGTCTTGTGATGATTGAGACCTAGCAGTAGCAGCAATGCATTGAACAAGTGAGGTCTATAGGGTCATATGGATGCCGTTCTAAACCCCCGCCTTTAGAGGCAAGACTAGCGCGGCATCAGGCGGAATGCGTCCAAAACCCCACGTGCGCAAGCTGGCGCAAGGGCGGGCGCAAGGAAATCTAATCTAATGCTGGAGCACCGATATTTGAATTTAGAACAACATCTCTGTATACAGCCTTTAACGCATGAGCCTACAAGCAGGATCCAGCGCTCATTCAGTACCACCTAGCCAGATGTTTCTCCTATTGATGATCGCCTTGCAACATGACAGCTTAGCTGCAGTCAGTTCCAACACTGGCTCAAACACTTTCTAGAGACCTTTTCAGCCTTAAGCCGTATGTGTTTACTCTTAATCTGTGAGCTCATGGGTCGAACGTGAGCCCCGTGTTGCGAGCAATGCATACTCAGCCACACGTTCGACAGGTGTGGTCTGATTTGGGAGCTAGGAAAAATCAGAGAAATGTGCAGATATGTTTTGATGGTTTCTATGTTCAAAGGCCTAGGTTGTCAGGTGGCATTCAGAGGATCCACCGGTGAGGCACAGCTGCCTGCGCTATCCTTCTTCTTACATAGGTACGGATCTTTTGGCGGGTCATGGAGGGAATATGATTCGTCATTAGTATAACAGGCCGCGCCACAGAGCACTGTGGTACAAGACTGAGGCACAAATGTCGGGCCATCCGGGACTTCTGGTTTATCTTTGACTTCCTGCTGGCTTTCTTCATGGTCTTGGAGACCTGGGCGCCTTGTGGACCATTTGGGGGATTTTTTGACTGCTCAGTTTACAGAATGCCTTGGCATTGCATTTGAGTGGTCAATTGAACCTCACCCTAGCCGATCAGAGCGTAGGTCTGCGTGTGCTTTCCTCCAACACACTTGCTTGAATCTTGAATTGTTGCGTTTGCCTTGCACGATGGGACTCCAACCCGATTGAGCGCTGATGAACATTGACTGACAAGTCGTTCGTTGTTTCTTGACCACTGTGTTGGCCAACCTTGCAGAAAGGTTGCAGCAAAGTCATCTGGCCTTTGGTTCGCTAGGAATGAAGGAATGGATCCTCATAGTAGTCCCTATAAAACCCATTATAGTACTTTCATTTTCTTTTCCATTCCTAAACCCTAAACAATTACAGTAGTTTTATAACCCCAATACATACCCTATAATCCTTATGTACACCTTATATAATCCCTATAACCCCTATAGTTTCCATTTCCTTTTCCATTCCTCCATTCCTGGCTAACCAAAGGCCAGTAATTAGCTCAGGCTTGTCAGACCATGGCTGGGCTAAGACAAAGCGGCCGGAGGCCAACCAAAAAACAACATCAAATAAGCTGTAGTGTAAACTTCTTAAAGGGAGTTATATAGGGAGTACTATGGGGGCTTTGGGAGTAGTACAGGGTTTTGGAAGGGGGATACTGGGACTTTAAGACTATGACTCAAATTCCCCAGGAGAGCGATGTTTGCTCAGAGCTCCTGAGGTCCTGTTCATCGTTCTGAGCTTCACCGACATTAATATGATCTTTTTCGATTCCTCTATTCTTCGGATGCTTCGGCTCCTGGGCTTGCAAAGAACGAGAGCTGTGTACCTGGCGTTCTGGGAACACATCAGAGATTACAGTGTGTCACTTGCACGTCCTGAGGCTTCTTCGGCTGACGCGCGTCGCCCGTGTTGCCCGAGACATGGCTCACAACTATAGCTCACAATTATAGGCCTGAATGACATGCGAACGACTCTTTTTGTCATGCACGCTCGCCCACGCATATCCATTGCAGTTGAACGCTCGGGCCATGTGGCGCCCCATCCGCCTGAACCCCTCGCATAAGAGGAGTCTGCGCATAGTGTGGAACCTTAGACTCTAGAAATTCTAGCTGCCCAAAGACCATGCGGATTCTAGCCAGACCATTTGAGGCATGCTCCGCTTCCTCCCAGAAGTGCTGATTCTGGTTCGCGCCATCGGAGCAGCCATACGCTCCGTAATTCTCACGGTCCCTCAGAGGAAGACTTACTTTGCTTACCAGGGCAGTCTGTCGTGTCTAGCTTGAGTCTGTTGTGTCAGGTTCCCGGCTTTTTTACGTCTCACGCTGTGAATGTTCATTGGCAGGAGGCAGATCTCCAAGCTAGAAATATTCAGTTTTACTTTTGCCTGTGAGCACTGCCCACAAAACAAGCGTGTCCAAGGTACTACTTGGCCTCATGATCGTCTATGTCTTTGCCATTGCTCTGACTCAGATAGCTGTAGACACGCCAGCTGGAAACGCCTACTTCAGCACACTACCGCAGGCTTAAGCATCTTGGGATGTGATCCTGCCTGCCTCTGCAAAGAATCTCCCTGGCGGAGGCCATGTTCAGCCTGATCTTTAATGGCTGCTTCAACAACGACCTTGCTTCAATGGCTCGCCTAGCCTTTCAGGATGAACACAGTGAGCAGTGTTACCGCAGTGTTACCGTCGTAAGAGCTTAGAAGTCATGCTACTTGTAGTGGGACAACGGCCGCCTTGTCTGTTCAAAAAGGTAGACCCACCCCTGAAGACGCCCCAGGATGACCTCGTCGTCGCAGCCCTGTTTGCATGTTTCATTGTCAGCGCGCCGCTGACGGTGCGGATCCTAGTGTGGAGTTGCTGAAGGTTTGGAGGTGCTTGTCTCCAAAAAATTCTTGGGGCTATCAGATGTGCTTCCAAGGGCGATTTGCACAGGATTGTAGGGGACGTGATGCCAGCGGCCGTTTTGCGACATGTATGCATACTGCCAGGGCGATGGTAATTAGAGAAAGGCCTGCAAGAAATGGCTTCATGGTTCAGACCTGCAAATCTCATCCGAGTTGCCGCCGGCGAAGACTTCAGGTCATGAACCTACTTGTCGGTGTGCTGGTAGAAGTGGTGCGTGTTGTGGCCACCGCTGAGCAAGAAGGCCGGGTCGTGCGCAACCTGCCGCTGGGCTGGACCTTAGTTTGAGATTTGTGGAATCTAGAAGTTTTGGCTCTGCTAGTGAGAGCAGACTCTATCGGGTCCTTCAACAGCAGCTTAGTCTGTTGATTGTGATGATGATTTGACAGGCTGGTGCAGGGCCTACCCAAGATGTGTGACTTATGCCTGCGGGCCAGATTATCCGTAGAAGAGGGGCGTAAGAAGAATGAGGGTCTTGTTGATTTGCACACGGTTTCGATAGGTCAAGCAGCATTTTTTGCGCTGTGTTGCCTCAAGGAAGGAGGAGTTGCACTGGGCAAAGGAGGCCCTGGGAACCGAGGGTGATACGATCAGCCAGGAGCTGCTCCGGGCTCAACCTGACAAGTTATGACTCCATCAATTTGGCGTTTGATCTTTGATGGGCTTGCAGCTTGTTATACTACTGCATTGCTGCCAATGCTTAAATCACGAAGGAGGAATTCATCATGCTCCTCCAGAACGACCAGGCGATCGACGTCCTGCAGGACACGGAGGGTAAGCTTGCTTGCAGCGAAACTTCAGAGCGTGACAGTGCCAAGTGAAGCAATGCCAGTACCCCACACAGCCTTGGCTTTGCTTCATATTGCTGCGCAGCTTACAACAGTCAACTTCCAATCCCATGAATGGAGGGCAGGTTGGGCTCAAAGCTTCAGCCCTTGCATCGAGGATGTGGGCGTAGATCTCATCGCTCTTGTCAAGGATGGGCCGCACACCTTTGCGTGCATCTGCCTGTTGATCCTGTGGGACCTTATTCCAGAGGGAATGAGGATGCCGTTTCGATTAGTCTTCGAAGTATTTCAAAGCCAGGGCTCAGCAAGGACCATCCGTTGTAGGCCGCTGTTCTTTGGAGAATTGCGGAGATGTCGCGCAAAAGCCAGCACTTCAGCCGCACCCCGCTAAGCCGCCTGGTGGAATATGTTTCCAGGATCCCAACATCATTTTTGACGGCGAGCCGATCATCTACTTCCAGGCTGGCTATGTGCTTTATCAAGATGATCGCTTCCCCTGCAGTCACGCATGGCATTGTGGCATATAGATGGCAGGGTTCTTTAGCTTGACAGGCATGATCATGTTGGACCTTCTTTAGACTTTACACTGGAAATTAGACGTCCTGAATAAGGGTCCCACGGTACTGAGGGCCCCGGGAGGCCTTGGAGATTATTTTAAAAGGGAGGGTCTGGATTCGGTCCCGTGTTTTGAGGGCCCAGAAGCCAAAACATATAAAGAGGACCTTCCCAACAATGGCACAATGGCCAGATCCTGAAGAAGCGGCGGCGAAAACACATTAAAGAAGGCCTCTTCATTAACGTCAGTGCAACATTATCAGATGAGGTAGACCTCAGCTGAGACATTGTCAATTGTGCCTGGTAAGCTAGCTCATGTGCGTGGACGGCCAGCCGGGCTTCTTCTCCATTTCCAGAAAATTTGATCCGCCAAAATGCAGGACTTCCTGGATGAAATCCTTCTCTTGCGCGGGTCAAATGCCGCTACCGTCAAGGATTTGACAGTGCTGAAGAGCCTTGCCCAGCACTTCTGTCTCAGACTTTGGCTAATAGGCAGTCTTCCATGCAACAAAGATTCAGTTTCTGCATGTTTCTGCCATCACAGCAGTACATGTCTTGCGCCACCTAGGAGCCAGGTGACGCACGACCTGACCCAAGTCATCAAACGTAAGATGAAACTTGCGGTGTAGGTCCGTCATGTGCCGGGCCTGGTAGGGACGACGCAGTTCAGCCTCTGAACAACCCAGCTGCCGTTTACCTCAGAACCAGGAGAAGAGGCGCTGATTCTGGGAAGTTTTAAAGCTGGCTGGATGCATCCCAGCATGCCACGCAGTTTCACTGGGCTGGCTGTACCTCAGACCCAACTTTGGTCGTTTTTCTCTTGCAGCTCCAAATCCAATACTAGATAGTTCATATAGCCCCTAGGCATTTCTAGGTTATTTAAGAATCGCAGCCTTAAATCCCAAAGTTAAGAGGTGGAAGCCAGACACATCAAGATATTCCAACATGCGACGGACCCGCAGACATGGCCATTGCTAAGCAAGGCAGTCCTGCGTCATGCAGCCGAAGAATCAGGATCCTCCTCACATGGCTCGTATTGGCTCGTGCTTTCAATGAAAAAGGGATGATGAACTTGTGTTCGGAAAATTCTGCTACATACACAGTTGCGAGATGTTGCAAGGCTTCAGGCCTTCATCATCTCTCGCTCAAAGCAGGTTTGCCAAGCTTACGTACCCAATCCACATTTTTGGGTCTTCCACAATCCACACGATACGGTACTTTGAGCTCCCCTGCGGCTCAGTCCTACAAAACAAACCTGCATTGAGTAGATAGTGTACACTGTACCCCAGAAACGCGAGGCAGGTTGTCAAGCGCTGGGAAGAGGTCTGGAGCCCAGCAAGACCTGCATCATCCCCAGCTGCTGTTCGAGATGGCCATCTTGCGGAAGCAGGGAGTTGGGCATGGTTACGCACCACTAGCTGTAAGCGGAGAGGTGTGGTCATGAGATCTGTTTTCTGGCTTCTTTTCTCGAAGCACTGGTTGCATCAAACAGTTTTCTTCAGCTCCAGATGACCAGAATCAGAACATGAAGTCATCACAAGGCAGGGATGAGCAGAAGAACAGTTGTGGCCACCATGGCGTCATGATGTTGATGGCTGCGCTAAACCCCCGGACAGTAGCAAAGGCAAAAATCTACCTTTGGTCTCCCTCCCTAAATCCTCATTTGTTCCTCTAAGGTCCCCCATATAGGTCCCCTTACAATCCCCCTTCAAGCTGCGCTCAGAATACACCTACAACCTCTCGCACTCTCCACACTCCATGCCCTCATGTTGCAGAGGTCATCAGCGCTTCCGTGGGTGGTGGCCCCCTTGCACACCGCGGCCTGCCAAAGCCTTTGTTTTGCCTGAAGAAGGAACCGGCGTCTTAGAAGACGAGATCACATCACTAAACGATCCCAAAGCTTGATGTCGTATTTTTTGTGAGTAATCCCGGAGTAAAGGCGGACTTTTTTAGACTCTACTGAAAATTGTGGAGTACAGACGCTATTTTTTGATCATTTGGACAGTGATGCTTGGTGAGGCAAGACGGGAACCCAACAACAGACAGTTTCACTAATTTTCCCGAGACTGCAGCATTCCTCTGGCTTAGAGTGTTTTTGTCGCCACAAAATCGGCCTACTGCAAGACTCGGCAGCAGCAGCGAATGTAATCCTCAAACTAGTGTTGATGTGGGATATAACGAGAACAGTGCTCAAAATCATGACACTACCCCCAGGCATGGCGTCAAAGTTCAACTATGTTCATTTGCTCAATCGTAGGTGATGGTCTCAAGAAGAGCGACAACGAGATGAATCCAAAACCTGGCATCCAGTCTAGGGGCCTGACGAACAAAAAGGGCAGGCCACCAACATGCAGGAGGTTGTGAAGTGAACTTATCAGCGACTGGTATTTCTGAGAACGTCATGGCCGCTCGCTAGAATAAGCATGCCGATCATCATCTCTGCGTATTCTGGCAATGCTAATTGCAAAGGAAACAAACAAAGAACAACATAGAATGACATAGAATCATCAAAATGGATTTGGCATACCACTGTGCGATGCCTATGCATCCCTACCGCGAGACGCGTGCATCCATCTGATTATTGCTTCAGGCTTCAACTCGTCGCCGATGCTTTAGCTGCCCACGGCCTGGGGTTCTGTGCTCAGTCAGCAGAAGACGTCTTAACCGAGCCGCAAAATTCCCCAGACTTACCCTGAGCAGAAGTCCTGCAGGTAACAAGGTTCTTGTGTTCTTGTCAAAGTTCTTGTGGTCTCAGTCAGCCTAGAGAAGCACCTGTTTCATTTGCCCTGAGCTTTGGTTTTTTGACATCGACTGTCACACCCCAATGAAAGCTTTCGAGTGGTTAGGTTTTGCAAATCAGGTTCGGCGCTGGAGAGGGGATTTGCAATGTTTGGAGTGAGACATGCCCGAAAGCTGATTTTGCAGTGAGCTTGTTTGCCGCAAGTTGGGGCTCAAGAAGTAGTCTTGCGATCGGTGCGGGGGTGTCTCAAAGTTTTTCCTGCTCTGGCAGGCTTTCGGAGCTCAGCATGTGAATTTTTGGCTTCAAGAAAACAGCTGTTTGAGACATCCCCATGATGATATGGCAAGGCCTGGAGACCTCACTTCTTCAGCAGGGTTGGTCGGGTGGCGGTTTCCCTACCCTTGGCTCATGTCGCTGCTGTTGGCAGCCCTGCGATCCGTTGCATACATTAGACCGGCGCCTGGGGCATGGATGAGCAAGGTTGTCAGGAAGTCCAGACTAAGCTGGAGATAGAGGTTGCAATCCTTTGCCCCCTGTTCCCTGGCGCTGAAAATTTGAATCTGATTGGCAAGGAACTGTTCTCGTGGCTCATGCATCTTGGAAGCATCGAGCCAGTTTTGTGTCCCGCCCAATGTTGCAACTTCCCAATCAGCATGTAGTATGACGTACGCATGGTTGCCAGCAACATGCAGATTGCCGTAAGAAGCGTGACATTCAACAAAAGACTGTGTGCACATTTCTGCAGCACTCGAGGGGATACCTGATCTTCCCCCTAGCAAGATGCTTCGAAGGACAGCTCCAGCGTGAGCGATACTGTAGCTTGTTTGCCGACAATGCCGGTGGGTTTTGAATGTCGCCACGTCTTGTGATCTACTATGTGCGCAGTCCTGTTTGGGTTTGGATATTGGATGCCCTTAGTTGTATGTGTGCGGCAGGGCTTTTCTTCTGATGCCTTGCACGCTTCTGACGATCGATGGTCTTTCTGATTTGTTTGTTGGTTTTGGCCATCTGCTCTTTGTCACTCATTCTTTTTGCACTCTTTGTGGCTGGCTGTGACCTTGTGCATCCGGGGCATTTGGAGACCACTTTGCTTGGCAAAGTCCCCGTGCATAGACTTGAAAATTTCCCCGCTGCGCGCAACCTAGTGCTTGCTGTTCCAGGCAGCTAGGGACGTGTTTTACCCAGCCCATGCTTTGGCATGTCACCACTTCTGAGCCGCTCCAACTTCCCCCTGAGGACCACTTCTCAGCCGAAGCATAGCTCGAAGACCCGCAAAGGGCCTGCCTGCAGGGCTCGAGGCAGACTGGCTGACACTTCCAAGCGGCCTGCATGATACCAGGAGCACTTTGAGTGAGGAGCAGTAGTTGTTAGATGAATGTCGAGGGGGAGCGACGGTCACAGCGCCTGCACAGCTGCTTGAAGCCTGTTTCTCAAAGCATTGGAAGAGCATTGCAGTCTGCATCATGAATCCTACAGCCTCTCAAGTTTCAAGGCCTTGAGACCTCGGCCCTGACTGACTGCAGGACTGCTTTGATTTATCTCCCGGGCGGCGGTTTCCTGATCAGGGCTGCCAGGGTCTTGGTCGCTGAGCTGATGACCCCACAGTCACGAGCTAGTACCAGGCTCAAGGTGCAGGCTTCACAGGTTTGTTTACAGATTTGGGCCATCATGATCTCTGATGAATTGACAAGCCAAGAGGCTTCTGTGAGACGACCGCTCAAAAGTCATAAGCTATGCTAAGCGCTCCTTTCTGCATTTCCCTCGCCCAGCCGACTTCTGGAGCCTTCGCCGCACGGCTACTGCCGCGTCTGGCAGAGAACCGGGCTCCCCCACCGGTCCTTGTGGCTGGGACAGACATAGCTGTTCCCGGGATTTCTTCTTTGGGCTTGTGTCACATTCCCAGTCCATTATGGAGGTTGTAAGTCAAGATCTGTACTGCTTTTTACCCAGATGTGGGGACCCGTGAAGTTTTTGCCCGTAACCCTGCTCACTCAGATGCATCGCACGAATTGACCGACTCCCAAAGCGTGTTTTGGTTCAAAGCGAGGTTCCCGGCCTTCTTGTGCGCCTCTAGTGTCATTCTACGCTACTTCTGCAGCTGTGTTATGAAAGATCGGCACAGGCCTTGCACTATACTTTGCCGGCCACATACGATGACACCCAGAAGCAAGTGCAAGCAGCAGTCAAGTGGCTGCTGGCGCAAGGCAGGAGGTACTATTGAAGTAGGTGTGACTGCTTGTTTGGAGAGTTCACTCCTCGTTCCTGCTGAACATGTTGGGCAATTAGCAACATCTTAGCAGCTGCTCAGCCTGGTGGCAAGCTGTAGACAAGCCCGGAGCACGACTTACTTTACACATGTGTGTCCCCCCCTGTCCTCAGTTGCTACCGCAGCCTCATAGAAGCAACACTTGAGCGCTCACTTGGGTACTGCTACGGGAGGCTTCGAGCGCATCATTCTAACTGGCGACTCTGCGGGAGGGCATTTCGGATCCAATTTGCTGGCATGGCCTACTGCGTTTGGGCGACATGTCTGGGACGTACGTTCTGGTGCCTAAGCCCCAGGTACCTTGCAGTCCAATCCTCGTCTTTGCCAGGCGGGAATCCAGGGCAGTGATCTGTTGTTATTGAGGGAGTTAAGGGTTTGATTGGGGATGATTGGATTTAGGGTTTAATAGGGATTTCGGGATTTAGGGTAGGGATTTAGGGATTTACGGTTTAGGGTAAGTTCTGTTGTCGCTATTAGTATTACGCCTACTATGTATCACTGTTGCTTTTCTATTGGAACGCCAGTAAAGCCGGGTCTTCCGAGTACTTATGGCATCGATTAGGTTGCTTCTTGGGGCCCGAATTTGGTTGGTGACTTTGGTGATTGGTGTTCAGGGTTGAGGGTTTAGGCGTCATTGGTGCTGCTAGGAGAAGACCTGCGATCTCACATACATAGCCAAAGGAAGCCAAAGCGCAAAACCACCATCGTAAAGCTTGAGTTCTTCAAATCACCGACCACAGAAGACAATAGCATGACTGACCCTGATTCGTGACAGCGGCGAAGTAAGGGTAACAAGACAGGTCCTGATACATGACATCGCTTTCTAAAAGACAGTCAGCTCCCTCATCACTGGCGAAGGCGTCATCGCAGCAGTTGGGATCTGCCCATGGTTGGATTTTAGCATTAGCCTTGGCGCTTGGCAACCTGACTGCAACTGGAGACTGCATGGGTCATTGCGGTGCCTTCGCAAGACCTGCTGTCATGTGAGGCCGGGTCAAAATTACCGTTGTTGTAAAGCAGTAAGGGTGGTTTTTCAATGAGTAGAGAGATGTCAACACCACTGCAAAACGATGCGGGGCACCCTAAAAAACGATACCCCAAAACGATA